>RJWJ010004379.1:0-76734 GCA_004363605.1 Indri indri
GTGTGTTAATACATTTCGTACATTAAAGATGTAAATTTTATTCTTCAAGCTGAAAGCCAGGTGATTAATTCTCATAGCATAGTGATCAATTGGTGCAGATGCTCCACCTGTATTAATGTTTGTTTTTGTGCGCATTAGTAGCAGGAGTACACCAATAACACAGGTGTCTGACACAGAGCTGTGCGACACTCCCGTTAGCCGGCAAACATAGAGATCGGTAGTTAGGTTGCACGTAGCACTGCCAATTTTTTCAATTAGACCCATTATTGATTTGATGAAAAAGCAAATTAAACATATCATGGTGGTATGTAAATTGGTTAGAGAGAGCATAAGGTTCTGGTACAAAGCTTCAAAGGCACGAGTTATATGGCTTTCATCAGCTGTAACTCATAGGGGTTCCTGGCAATTGCTGCTATATATGGGGTTCCTTGAGCTACATGGGCTGGCTGGCAAAACAATCACCTGGAAACACCAGGGCTGTAAGTTAAAAATTCACAACAGTTTTGCAGAAAGGAAAAGAATGCTGGAAATCTAACTTCCAATGGATAGAGAGAAAAGAAGAGATGCAAAAGCAGCGCAAAATCATTTCCATAGAGTGATGGCTCATTCTGCCAGCCCAGATGTATGCCATGTGGAGTGAATCCAATAGGCAAACACACGTGACATTTAAGAAGTTGATTATGCTGATCCGAAAAGTTGTCTTGACCACTACCTCAAACTACTGAATGTTCTCATTGTCTAAATTTGAAACTTCCAGGCTTTGCCTATAATCAGAGTCTAATCCGACTATTATCATTACTTAAAATTTGAAAGAATGTTCCTCATTCTTCAATGAAGAATGTTTAGTTCTGTGAACAGATGAGGCAAAGGTATTGAAAATGGATCTGTTTATCCTATACTATGGGTTTCATTAAAAGAAGGAAGCTAATAATTTAAACTTCTGCTTGATAACTCCCTATAAATTTATCTTCACTGGATTACTATGTGTCATGCAAATCTAGCTGAGATGTCACCTTCTTCGAGAAGCCTACTCTGATTCCAAAAGTTACAGCTCCCACTGTGGTGCACCCATAGAATGCTGTGCTGCTCTATCAATGCACGTAGCACACTGTGTTATAACTGCCTCTTGGCTTTTCTTTATTCCCAACAGACTCTAAGCGTTAATAACAGTGTGACCACATCTAGTCTGTGTTGTTGTATTCCACTGCCTGGCAGAGTAATTAGCATAAAGGTCCCCAATACATTTAAAATAAATAACTGAATAGAGCAGTGAAAATTTTCATTTTTTCAACTTGAAATGAGAGTTTTTATTAAGTAATCTTCCAAAGATTTTTCTTTTCTCACTGCAAATAAGGGGCCTAGTAGGCCAAAGGATTTGCATTGCCAAATGTTAAGCTCTAGATTTTAACTATATAGATATATGACAAATCTGTCAAGACAAACTAGAATCTCTCACTGATTATTTGAAGTGCCACCAAAATAAGTAGCAGGAGCAGCAAGGTCACATAAATCTGTTCTTCACATCCTATTTAGCAACTTACACTGGAGAAGGCAAACAACTTTTGCAGAGAAGAAAGGGAAAGAACAAAAGTGATGTCGGTAACTAGGCAAGGCTAAGATGAAAAAAGAAAAATCAAAGAAATTTTAAATATCAGATCAATGACTGAAAAGAACTTCTTATATCAGAGCTCAGAAAAAAAGAAACAGACAAGAGAAAAATATTGGGAAAGGAGGGAAAAGTATGACTATAGATTGCACTGAGATAATCAAACAGAACTAAGAGATGTTGGGGAGGGCCCCCCACTTGTGACAGGGCAATTTCTGCAAACAAACAAATAAATAGAAGGGCAAGCCTCACAGTTCATTGGCAGATATTGAGTTGCCAAGTGAGCAAATTAGGGAAAAGACATTCGGATCAGATATTCCATCCAAACAATCACATTTCTTATCCTTTGAATTATAACATCTTGTATGCGTCAAGATTTCACTATGTGCCAAAAATTAACACATTGTTTCTTCCCTGGCCATACAGGGCACTGCACACATGCCCATCTTCATAGACAATGGCTGAGATCAAAAGAGTATGTGGCCCAAACAGAAGCTCTAAAATGTGAAACTCAGAAAAATAAAGTTTTTGTTCACTTTTCCCCCCTGAGGGAAACTATTCCATCAAATTATATGAGGATGGCATAAATCATCTGAAGAGTTCTTGATTGTTTTTGTTTTTCTTTATTTTTACACTTGTGAGTTCATTTTTTTAAAAATAGGAAACGTAGAAGATTGGAGCTGGCACGGCCAGCAGTTTCTGATGGGAGAGAGCATATGTTTTCCGTCATGTTGGCATCTGACTGCAACAGCCGTGCGGAAGTCAGTTCAAGTCCTTACATCAAAGTTTGCTTGCCATTGTGGGGATGTTGTTAGAAGTCGAAAAAAAGCAATGTCCATTTGAAGCTTGTCTGTGAACTTTGCATGAACCGCTAGGAATAATGTAGTGTGATGACAAGCCAGTTATACCTTCCACTAAATTTGCTGTCTGGAATGAACTGAAATAGTGTTTGGTTTGTGTAATTACGTCCATCTATCTTTATATTCCAGCGGCATATCGCAAATTGAAAATACTAAAAATTGACTGTTGGTTCTGATATTTAATGATTGCCAAAGACAAGACGATGATTTATTGGTTACTTACCGATGTGACACATTTGCATCTTATTAGACGGAGATTACTATTCCTTAAAATGCGGACGAGGCCTGATCATGTCTGATGGATTGATTTGATTTGCAAATGTAATCAAACTAATAAGAGGGAAAAAATGAGCAATAATGCCTTGTTTTTCAACTGGCAATCACTCCGCTGCCAACAAGGCTGATATCCCTGACTAAGCAGCCTTTACACAGTCTTCCTGTCGCCTCAAATAAACAAAGGGATGCTAAGAGCTTGATAAGAGGATAACAAGCCAAGTATGGATGCAACATAGAGCCCACACCTCTGAACTGTGCTGTTGCGGAGACTACAAAAGTCAACGGCAGGAGATGTAACACGACCTCAACAATCTTGAGAAAAATGATAGCTGTAATCAGCTCTATATCCCAATATCAAGTCGTGGTAAATGAAGAACCTTTTCTTAAAGCAGAAATACTGCCATCCTCCCCAGCGGAGTCAAAAGTCTCTGTTCATAAAAGGACTCCGTTCCTGGGGTAGTTTAACCATTTAAAATCCAAATGGTTTCAGAACAACCACACATACAGGATTTGAAAACAACATAAAAGCTCTTTCAGGCAGATGCTGGCTCTCAATTTAGTCCACAGAATATCACAGATATTCAGAACACAGGAAGGAAGAGCTGTAGAGTGGTAAACATTGAAATACTGGGCCAGGAGACTTGGTTGACATCTGAGTTAGATCACTCTCAAAACATTTCTTCAAGACTCTTGAATATGTGAGACAGAAATATTAAAATCATGATCCCGAATGAGCTGCAAAATGACATTCTCAAAATAAAAATTCAAAAAGTACTTTGATACTATATAAACTATGCATCACAGTTGTAAAATAATGATAGAGACAGTTTCCTAAGAATACCAGCTTTAGTAAAGCCCATCATATAGTAGGCTCTCGATACATACTTTGTTTAGCGCATGAATGAATAGGCATTCACTTGCTACAAAAATATATGACACTTGGTATTTTTGTTGGGGAAGTGAATGTTACCACGTGTTTAGGAAAATGTCAGACTGAATTTATAAAGCGTATTACTATGTTCAGATATCTCAAAAAATATCCGAGTTGATGTTTTGAGATAACCCAACCACCCTTTCTCAGCCCATACAAAATGTATTCAACTGTACCAATATAGTATGGTCAGATTCAAATTAAATAATAATTCTATTCCAACTACAAAAAATTGCCTTGGCAGTTTGTGTTAAAGTTTCATGGAAAACACAGACATGTTAAAACCCTCACTGAGTGTAATGGGTCAGATAATTGACCAGGTTAATTAAAACCCAAGGATTATTCACAAGCTAATTTTAACCGAATGTTATATACTGATCTGTCAGAAACAGTGTTTTTTCCCTCAAAGGTATCATCAGTGCTTACTCAGTAAATATGTTCAAAAATGCTATATAAGTAAGGCACACCTCATGAATTCATGTTATTTTATCCTTCTGTTGTCTAGACTACTTAGTTCTGCATCAAGATTTTTGGCAGTTCTTCCATCAGCCGAACTCTTGGCCACTTTGGGGTGTGGGCCATGTTTTCCAATCTCAAACTTTAGTCAGGGGTATCTCTCTGCTACATCTCCCTGTATCAAATAAAAGGATTCTGAGCCATATCTACAAATTAATAATCCTTCAGAAAGGGGTTTGATCTGATACATCCAGATAATATACCCAGGCTATATGAAAGAATAACATCGGTGTTTTGTTGATAATTTGTGATACCTAATTGTTAAAATAAACCAGAATAACTTTTCTGTAACCTTTTCCCTGATGTTAATCTATCTTCAAGAAATATCATATATTGTCCACATAAATATGTATATATGTATATAACACGATTTGATATAATACAGAAAAAGTTAAGATGATAATTGCTAATATCTAGTACTATCCATAAGCATGTATATTCTGTTCTGAAAAACTGTTAAGTGACACTTTTAAAAGCTTTGGGGAAATCTATCCATAAAGCACTTTATAATAATAGCAATTCACAGAAATAAATCTGAAAAACTTGAATTATTCCATGTTTTTCCCTCAAATGGTGAATCTAAGAAACATTACTGCTGAAACAGTCTTTGGAAGTGTATTCCTCTTTTAGGTGTACAAATCTGTGCTGAGGACATCCTGCCACTGGGCTCTGCCGTGACACAGATAGATCACAAGAATAAGAGCAGCTTGAGGTTTTTTATTGTTTTTGTTTCTCCTAAAGTGCTGACCACATCAGGAGCGAGTGAGTTTCTCCAGGAACCCACAGCTGCTCCTCTCTCTCTCCCTCTGCAGCCCGGGCCACCATGTGCCCTGGCACAAACGTGCTGACTGGCGGAGGGGGCCCAGCACTTCAGGTAATTAATTCTTTCCTAATGTAGGTTAAGCAGGTGTGAAGCCTCCCTCATACAGAGAGGAGGTGGCTGCTCTTTGGAGACACCCCTAGAGTTACGGTATTTAATTGGGCTCAGATGATTCTCTGAAACTGGATAGGCTGTGTTGCTGACCCAGGCATCAGCTACCAACTTGCTTAAACTAAATCCAGTTGAAGAAACTGGTCCTTTCCCCTTCTTGATTTTATAATATTAACAATTTGTGGTTAGGACCTAATTCCCATTCTGGCAGTGGAAATATAATTTCCTTGTTGGAAACACAGTTATGTGATTAACGGAGACTGGTAAAATTTCAGGATTAACTAAATCGAACCGACTATAGCTCTCAGAATTACCAACGGGTCGGATTTATCCACTATATTTTTTTCCTTACCAAAGTACAATGAATTAGTATTTTTAATGCATATAAAAATAATATTGAACTGTACCATAGGAGATCCAAGTGTACAGCAAAAGCTGACACAAAGCCCTTACTCAGAGTTCATATACTTTGTACATTGTCATTCCTGACTCTTGCTAAAGGAAAAAAATAATCTGGCAAAAATTAAAAAAATAAAAGTTGTGGAGTACTCCAGGAAAAAAAAAATCATAGTATTTTTTTGGGGAAAAAAGAGGAAATTTTTCTTTTTAAGAGAAATGTCAAGGTATTCATAAACAAATAGAGGTGTTATGTTCATTGACCATACAACACAAACTGCTTAGAAGGTTTTGTCAATTAAAGTGATTTTGGCAGGTTAAATGGGTTCTTCTAATTGAATTCTTCTAATTGAGGTCACTTATGCAGGTTGAAAATTGGCCTGAACTGGGGAGGAAGCAGCATGATTTTAGTGAAATAATATGCCTATCAGTGTGTTGTGCTGTGGACATTTCCCGTACAGTGTTAGGATATTATCTGATTTGTAAAATGCCATTGATATGGATAACTCAGATCACTTCTGATGTCAGTTAGTACAGCTTTCTCATTAGATGTGTTGAAAATTCAAGGAAAGAGAAGAAGAAGGTATAGTTAAAGGGACAATAGTTCCTCGACTCTATCTCTGTGGCCCCTTGCTGTGGTTAATGAGGAAAATTCATCCTGGACAAGAAAGAGGGAAATGAACAGCAAATTCCAGCTGTACCTTTCACCTTGCTCTTCTTTCACTACTGGGATAATCCCTCAACAGAGGCGACATAACAGTCTATTGTATCTCCATATAAAAAATTGTTTCCTGATATTCCTCACACCTTTCATTCCTCCCCAAGTGCCCGTATTGAGTTGAGTTCGACTCCCCTTATCTTTTCTTTATCCACATCAGCACCATTTCCTTTTACACATCAAAACCACAATTTGTGTCTTGAACCTGGTGGTTACTTATTCACTGAACCATGGTCTAACAAGCAGGTAGGCTGACTGAGTCACATAAAAGAATACAGCCAAGGCTGATATTCTTGGAGGGGAAAAGCATACAGCAAAGTTACATGGCTTTTAAGTTTGTGATCCAAAATTATTTCAAATTCTCCTTACAGTGACGAAAAACTCCATTCTTTAACACACACACACACACACACATGCACACAATACTACAACTAATCCTACAAAGCACTAGCACTATTAAGTTAACCATTCCATTTTGTGTAAGATGACTTGAACATTTCTCTTCCAAAGTAATTAGGTTAATTTCTAGCTTTCACTAATTCTGATATGCAAACCTGGATTATGCAGCTATTTTAATCTACAAAATACAATGTGTTATACCAGAAATTATGAGTCCAGCTAAGTAATATTTGCATTCTCTTAAACAGTTTAAATTTTTTTTTAAGAAATCACTTCTTCATGTGCTTAAAAAGTGCTTTTAAATTACTCTATGTTCTATGGAAAACTGTTTCTCTGATGCTTGAAGTCTCCAGCTGCCACACAATTTATATCTCTTTCCTTTTGCTCTTTGTTTTTCAGCCATTTTCCCTGAATGTCAAAGTCAATTTAGTGCATTTCACTTTGCTGAATAAATCAGAGGCGAAATCCTTGCTAAAAGTGAAAATTTGATTTGCTAAAAGGAGCTTAGGGCAACTATTAATCAATATATCCAGAGTGTCAAAGCCAAGGCCAGGATAGACACGCATTCATTTGGAGATTGGCTGAGGCAGATAAAGGGGGACACGGGGGAGAAAGTGCAACCAGCCCACTGAAGGGAGGTGGGATTAGGGTTGGAGCGAGGGTCACAACAGGGCACAGGGAAAACAAAACGTGCCTTGCGTCGTGTTCTGCAATCCTCCCCCGGTTTTTCTTTTAGAGATGGAAAAAGCTATCTTAATCAAGCATTTCAGCATATATGGATTACACTAATTATGCCTGCTTTTATAAGCAATTTTCTCATAAGACCCAAAAGGCTTTCTCTCGAAAGCCTTGAAAAGGACCTAAAAGTCAGAGGTAACATCTCCAATTAGCAAAAATAAGAATCTCAGGAAAAAAAGATGTGACCCGGGCCAGGTCTATAGGATGCGGATATTTTCAGAATCCTCCAGTAAGTTTCAGGCTGTTTCAGGCTTCTGAAAGATTATAATGTATAGTGAACTGAATCACTGGACTCATCCTGTTACTTTATCATTCAAAAGAGCTTAGCAATCACCATGAACTTGCCTGAAAATGATAATATATTCGAGGACACCGTACATGTAGAAATCCCCAACACTCAGGCATGTAATATCATTATTTTCAAAAGTATTTCAAAATCTTTCTCTATGTAAGTTGACCCAAAAGTTCTAATTTTTATCTTTTCCAAATGCAGTTCAAATCAAGTCACCCTCTGTTAAAAATTTCAATGGTGCCCCACTGCCTTCAGTATAAAATTTATTTTCCTTAGCATGAAATTCAAGGTTTTCTATCATGGGCCCCTTGCTGATGTCTTCAGCCTCAAGTCACATCTTCTGCCCATCCTCCTCCTTCCATGTCTCCATATAACTCTGTGGGAGAACACCACCATAGCCCTCATCATTCGGTTACAGTTGTCAGTTCACCTTTGTGAATCACCCACCGCACCGTGAAGATCTGAAAAGCAGAACCTGTGCCGTATTCCTGTGTATAGTATCCTTAGTGCACAGCCCTGATGCAGAGCTCATCAAATGCTTACGCAAGGAAGGAAAGAAAGGAAGGAGAGAAGGAGGGAGGAAGAAATTGATTCAATGCTGAGTGGTGAACAGCTGACGTTTTTAATATGATCGTAAGTCTTTCACAATGACTCCCTTCTGCTCCGATTTACCTATAACTTTCAATCCCAGTGATCTGAACACAGTCAAAGAGGAGTGTCCAATCTTAGCAACCAATCATTTAAGGACTTTTCCAACTCTTCGCACGAGTAGCTAAACAGTGATTAACTCGTTTCACTAAAATTTGTGATCAAGGATGTTTAGGGTACACTATTGATCAAACACCTTTTTATTCACTCAAAGATGGGTCATACGTTTTCTTTTTTATTCACTCTCTTTCCCTTTACCCATTCATTTTGTAAATGTACAGATGAGATTTAAAGACAGGGCAAAATATGTTACATTTGCCTTAACTTATTTTGAAATGCAGATAGGTAATCTGGAACAAATGACAAAGAACAAGGAAGATGCAGACAAAGAGAGGAAAGGAGGACTTAAAGAAGCTACTGGTAAAAATTCATTTATGTATAATATGGGTCAAAGTAACAGTACCAGCAGCGTGAGTCAAAGTTCCCGACTCTCACGTTTGCTTATCTATAAAGCGGGACTGGCAAGATTAAAACCTACCTATGGAATTGTGGATATCAAATAAAAGTTTGTAAAGGTGCTTTGTAAGCAATAAAGAACTATGTAAAGGTTAGTTACTTTTATTAAAGTTTACTCTCATAAAAAAGAATAAAGCTGAATAATTCAGGTCTGGAACTAATAAAGTTATAAACCAAAGAGATTATCACAAATATATACACATATATATGTATATTTCTTTATGCAGACATAGATACATGATTCAGGGTAGGTACCATACTACATTTATCTTCTAAATTTCCTGCAGTACTCAGTGTAGTGTTAGGCACTGGCAGACACTCAGATACTTAAGCTGTATTCTAATGATTATTATAAAATTCTGCTTCTGCTGTGATCAGAGGTATACGATGGCATGGCTATGTATAGATGGCAAATATATTTTGGGGATGCCTAGTAATAAGCAGAAGTAATGCTGGGAAAAAGGTCACGTGAGCACAGGAAATTCAGCATGATGACAGAAGTGGGTATAAGGTCAAAATAATGGCACTGAGTGGCGAGGTTAGGTCTCTGAGAGCATCTTTAACAATCTTTGCGTGTCTCTTGAACTGGATCTCTGCCTACGAAAATTTGCCCCTTCTCTGTTGGTCTACTTTTTTTTTTTTTTTTTCTAGCAAGGGTAGCTGCAGAAAATGAAGGAATCCTTGGGTGGTACTCCAGATTATTTTTTTCAGAACATATTTTCCAACTTACTGGTTTCTATTTTTATATTACAGTTATGAC
Organism: Indri indri; assembly: GCA_004363605.1. NCBI lineage: Eukaryota > Metazoa > Chordata > Mammalia > Primates > Indriidae > Indri > Indri indri. Next base: position 9,588 of record RJWJ010004379.1, read on the forward strand.
TTCAGAAACTATTAAAACTGATAAACTTTCCATTATTTTGGAAATTTGACCAAGGAGGACAGACTAGATTATTTAGACTCCAATGGTCCTTCCCACCTAGGAGAAAATGATGACAATATCCATACAATGGTTTTCCTGGTTACATAAGCTCCCTCCTCTATTAAAATTGATGCTTGTTCTGGACATTTTTTTAAATGGCTTTTATGAATACTAACTTTTTGGATCACTTGGTTTTAATTGCAATAAAATGATAATCTATGTGCAGTACCTTGGAAATAAAAATGAACACTGAATGCTTTACAATTATTTAGATCATGCTTGATAACTTGAAAATTAATTATACATATATATAATTCACATGTGTATATTTTTTTTCCTTATTTGATTTTCACAGTATAACTGATGGTAAGAGTAGTTAAGTAACTTAGAAAAAATTACTCAACTACAGCTCAGGTTTTCTAATTTTACTTTCAGAATTATTCTTATTAAACACAGCTACAGGTACACAGGTATACAACCATTAGGCGCATTAAATATAACTTCCAAATATTTCATAATTGAATATTCTTATAATTTAAACAGTCTTATAAAGTGCCAGGGCTTTGGGTCTTGCCTTTAACTCTTCTCCACTTAACTAAAAGACTTAACTGCTTCGCAGTTCTAAAATCATTAAGTTACACACACAAAAGAAAGATTAATCCTGAGAAAAGAAGCTGCCCTTGCTTTAATTCATTCATAGCAAAGTACAAATTACGGCTACGTGCAAATTTAGTTATGGGCTAGGATAGAGGGTGGGTCCTCAGAGGCAATTAACTGTTTTGTGCTATGCATATTTCTAATAAACTAATCAATAAACATTTATCAAGTGCCAATGATACAGATTCAAAACAGAGTATTAGGTACTACTTACATGCGGTGTAATGCATTCTTATTTAACCATGACCTGTTTCCTACACATTGAGCCATACGCGCATGTATGCGTGTGTATATATATGTATATATATAAACTATATGTAATATTAACATATGTATGTATATATTAATATATATTTATTTATTTAGATACTCTGTTGCCCAGGCTAGAATGCCGTGGTGTCATCATAGCTCACTGTAACCTCAAACTCCTGGGCTCAAGCAATCCTCCTGCCTCAGCCTCCCAAGTAGCTGGGATTACAGATGTGTGTCTCCATGCCCATCTAATTTTTATATTTTTTGTAGAAATGGGGTCCGAATCTTGCTCAAGCTGGTCCTGAACTTCTGTGCTCAAGCAATCCTCCTGCCTTACCCTCCCAAATTGCTAGGATTATAGGCATGACCCACCACACCCGGTCTATACATGGAAACATATTTTTCATTACAAATGGAAACATAATCTTACAGTAATTATTTCTGCCACTTTTTGCGTGTGCTTTTGCACATATCTTAATCTCTCAATGTTGCTACCAGTTTAAGATACCCACCAATATCCAGTAATGAATATTTTAAAAATGAAACTGCCACAACTTTGATTGTGGGATAATATAATCTTAAAAATTGGTTTCTATATAAAATTTGTTAGAACAATACATATATCTTCAAACATACTGAATATTTATTGTATCATTAACAATAAATATTCAAACATTCTTGGATACTCTTTTCCAAAACTTATACCCTAAATGGAGAAACAGTTTATCCATATTCTTTACAGATTTCTGCCATTGCTGGAAAAGTCTAAATACTTTTAAGAAAATTATAAAAAGCCAAGTCAATGAGAAACTTTTGATACATTCTCCTAACTGAATGTTTTTACAAAAAATGTTTCAGGTATATGGAAAATGTTGATTTCTGTAATTTAGATTTTTATTTCTTAACATGAATAAATGTACTTAAAGATTATTTGATCACATGAACTCCTAGCGTAGTTTTCTTTTAGAGCTTAATATCTCCTGCCTCCGCTTGGTATGAAGAAAAATTAGGGTTCTTTTTTCTGTTTGCTATCATTACAATAGATATCATTTTTAAAATGTGACTAAGAGGCTCCCAAACGAGCAAAGTCCTCCTTCTTTAATAGGTAATTGTTTAATTTGTCATGTTAAAAATAAACAAGCTGACTTGAAAGTTTGCCATGTTGAAAAAGGAAAAATTTTTCTAAAATGCATTCATTCGCTTAATTGTTAAAATACCTTTCTGTTCTTTTAAAGTAAGTTGTCTAGCAAGATCCATAAATATATTTAAGCCACTTATATAGGTCAGCTAATATGGGTTATGCTTTTTTAAGCACCGTCTGACTAAGCACATTCTACGTTTTGCTAACAAAGTTACGGTACATAATAATATTTTAATCAACCACAAAGAACAATAACAGATCTGACTGTTGGGCTGATAATTGTCTTATCACACCCTGTGAAACCTACCTCTAATATTTGACGGGGCCTCCATTACTTGGCAACCAATTCTAAAAAAGGCCAACAATGGAGAGAGAATGAAGTGGAGTGTGCAGTACCTCCGTATCTACATAAAAGAGATTAGAGGCGACAGCGTTCCATTTTACAGCTCAATCATATTGTGTTAGCATGCGCTTATCCGAGCGCGGACGAAATTGAAAGAGAAATAAAAAAGAGTCAGGCAGATAGGAACCAGAAAAGCGAGGCATGAGCAATTTCCAAGGATATAAAAGGATGCTAATGGCTGGGCCCTGTCATTCTTAAAAAGGGCCATTAGGGCACCATCATCTGTTCTTGCGCCCTTATGCTCCTCCAACTAAAGTCAAGCATTTTCTAAAGCCCTTGTGATCTTTTTTCTTCTATAGATAAAGTATGGTCATGTTTCATAACAACACACTTTCCCATTTATATGATTTATTAATGTAAGTCAACTAATTCTATTTACTGATAAAAAAAAAACCCACCCCATAAGTATTTTTTCAATGTTTTTTGTTGAATTCTTCGCTTTTTTATATAGCAAAAGTGTACAAAAGTACATTTGAAGCAGTTCAGAAAAGCTATTGATCTTATCTTAGATGCTAAACTAAATTTAAAATGTGTGTGTGTGTGTGTGTGTGTGTGTGTGTGTGTGTGTGAGATTATATACACGGAGAACAACATAAAGATAACAAAGGCTTAAATTTCAGTGTGCCGGAAAAAAATCTTCACTTAAACTTTAACATAAGCTTTACAGAAACAAAGAGTTTTAAAGTTAAGACTAAGACGAGTGAAATTTTAGTTTTGATTTGGCTTTAATTCCGGCTCTGGCCCTAGTTATCAAGACTGGTTCATGTTATCGAGAACATGATTTTACTTTTTATCAAGGCAGAAATGTGACTTTGATCTTTACTTTCTCTTTGCCTTTACTTGCCTATTCAGTGCCCCACAGAGCTGCTGTGTGGTCCTGTGCTGCCGGACCTCCCTGAACCCGGGCTAGGCCACCACACTTGATATTGCGGTACCTTCTCCTTCTATCTCAAAACACTGTATGGCATAGGTATTATTAAATTTTTTTTTTTTAATTTCAGTTAATTCTTGTTTTGCTAATCCCTCTCTGAAAAGCCAAGATACTCCTTGCAATCATTTAAAACACCCTCGGGTCTCATGAAAATCAGAGCCGTGAATCATTACTCCACAGTGAACTCCTCTGGCATTTGCTATGGAGACAGAATAACGTCAGTCCCCACCAGTTCTAAGCCTCCGCTTAAGACTGAACACATAATCGTATAGTAATTGTTTCCACCACTGGAAATGGTATTACTCATAGTTATTTAAAGTTCCCATCTTTACAAAAGTCACTAGAGCTCCTTCACTGTGACAAGTTCCTTTGTGAGCTGACATTTCTACTTAGATGCACAAATGGACCTACAAATTTATTATTAACTTTCTTTACCAGAAGCCTTGGAAAGAACTGTTGACTTTTATTGGTCTTTATTATGGCACGTCTGTATGAGATCAAAATATCGGCTTAACAAATATTTTAATTCAGGGAGAAGTTGAGCAGAATTCTCTGCAATGATGAGTGGTTTGGAATCATAGTGACATAGCCTTTCATGCTGTTGCTGTTAATAACAATGATAATATCATTATTATTTTGAAATAGTTCTTTCAATCAAATGCAATTAACTGGTGACTAAAATATCCCAATTCTACTCTAGGAAGTAATGCTGAATGTATGTTTTGAAGGTGCTGAATACATTTGTGAACTTTTGCAAGTGTTTTTCTCTCTCTCTGTCTCAAATCTCCCTGTCTTTGAATTGAGGACAATAATACCTGATTCCTGGGTTAGAACAATGGTTCTCAATTGTGAGGAGGAGGGTGAGGCTGGCTTGATTTTGCCTCCCTGAGGACATCTGGCAATGTCTGAAGACAGTTTTGTTTGTCACAACTCAGGGGTGCTACTGGCATGCAGAGGGTTGAGGCCAAGGTTCTGCTAAACATCCTACAATGAACTAGACACCCCCTCCCCCCCACAACGAAGTCCAAATCTAATCCCAAATATCAATAGGTTCACGGCTGAGAAACTCTGGGCTACAATAATGATATTTTAAATATGTGTGTATACATATGCATATATGTATACATATATAATGATATACTTACTATATTAATATAAATGATATAATATATATTGATTGTCTTTGGACACTTCAACAAATGTTAGTTTTGTTTCTTTCTGCTCTAAAACCCTTCAATAACACTTCCCTTCCAAACACGTTTTCATGTACTGTTGAAGCAATTCTGGCTGTCCTCACTGCCATAGTTACCAGAATGCCTTAACAGCTTTCAGTATAGCCCTTCTAAAAAACATTTTTCTAAAAGTCATAGAGATGTACTCACAGTCCAAATGCAATATCAACTATCACACGATCAAATTCTCATTCCCCCTTTTAGATGTAGTAATCCTTGCGTAGGTGCCTTCTAAGGAATACACTCAAGCTCACCTATTTAACTAGTTTTGACTTAATTTAGGGGGCTTTATTAGCAAACAGTGTAAGACAAAGTAGCTGGTATAATACAGAGTGATGTTTAAATTAGTTTACAATTTGCTTGGCCTCATCTAGAACTGAAACGAACAAAGCCATTCAGAAATGTCAGCTGTGTTGCTAACCACTGTAACAAATTGTCGCCTGAACGCTGCACACCTAATGACTTCAAATTAGCTTCACTGCGATATAGCCTGACAGTTCGTTACGACTGTTAGCAACATAGCTGGCGTATCATGACCAATAAATTGGTTTCAGTGTGGGCTGGGAAAGGGACTTCCATCAATTTGATTAAAGAAATTACTGTAGCATTCAAAGCATAAAGACAAACTAGTTTAAGGAGACAGAAATAAGTTAACTGTACCAGAAAAATATTGCTCATCGTTCAAAAACTTGCTTATAAACTATTTGAAAATTGAAGTTCAAACAAGTAAAAAATAATTCAAGCAGAGTACTAAAATTCTCGAAACTTACGATCAAGTATATGGTTACTATTACAGGATGGGTCAAGAAAAAAGTAATAGAATATTTTAAAATATTAACTTTAAGTTACTGTATGAGAAAACTTATCATGTCAGTTTAACATTTATTTTTATAAGTTATATATAAATTCATGATAAATATCTAATTGTAAACCAAAGCAAGGCTTGTGAAAGTTATATTTGAATACCAATTCAATATAACTAGCTACCATGATCAACGAAAGGAGTAATCCTTAAATGGAAAAAAGTACATTAGACTACTGTTGACAAAAACATTTTTTAAAGTGAAAAGAAAAAGTAGAAGTATTTCCTTAGGAAAAAGTTCAGAATTTTAAACAGCATAAAGGAATGTTTTAAAAAGTTATATTCTCTTTATCTTACATTGGCAATAGGACCTTTATACATGAAAAAATAACAAGAGCTCAAAGTGGTACACATATATAAAGGTTTATGATTCCATTAGGATCAGCAAAATTCTGAATTAAGTGTGATTAAAAACAAACAGATTTTTAAAAAACCTAATGAGAAAATGTTGAATTTGCCCAAATTTGCATACATAACCTAGGGCATTAATTGCAACCTTTTCTTTTTCTGTTCAGAAAATGTACCTGGAATATGCTTCGCCCATCCAATGATCACCACCAACTCTCTGTCGGCCAAGTCACACAGTGTAGTGAGGGCTTTGATGTCGCTGTCGGGGACAGTAGGGTCAGGCATGGCATAGATCTTCTCCGGTTCAGCCACCAACAAATGTGAGACAATCTTGTTATCTGCAGGATCAGACCAGAGCACTACAAGATCACTAGTAGTATCATCCCTCTTTTATAAACCCTAATGTATTTTGTGTTTTGAAAAATAACTCAAATAGCCTACAATAAACCCCAAATAGTCCATTTATGGTTTAACATATGTATATTAAATAGTGTTCAGGAAAACTCATAGCAAGAAATAAGCCACTGCAATCATAACAGAATGCATGCCTTTCTTTGCTCTATCTGCTTTTGCTGGAATGAAGCAAACAGTGTAAGACAAAGTAGCTGGTATAATACAGAGTGATGTTTAAATTAGTTTACAATTTGCTTGGCCTCATCTAGAACTGAAACGAACAAAGCCATTCAGAAATGTCAGCTGTGTTGCTAACCACTGTCTTGTAGTGAAAATTTTTATAGCAAACAGATAAGAGAAGTTAGATGCTTTCTGGGTTTGCTCTTTGATTCTTAAGTGGGATTTGGGGAAGTGGATTAAATAGTATACAACAGTTTTACAATAAAAACCCACAGTAAACGACTGAAATATAGACCATAATGTGGGAGGCAAAGAACTACTAATACCCATAGTCATAATGGGCATGAAAGTCATTAATTGTCTTAATTCCTTTAAAGAAGAGCACAGGTCAGAGCCCTTCTGCCTGGGTGAGTTACTGACTATATAACTCTATCTCCGTGGGATGCATTAAATAGGAGTTTCCTTGCTTTTCTCCCCCTCCCCACACACCCAGTCAACCTTCCACATATAGCTACGATCAGTTTCCATAAAAATACTCCTACTTAAATTTCACAGTATTTTCTCTTCTGAGTGTCTAATTCTTTAATCCTCTATTTTCATTGGTTGTCCTTAGTTCATTCTCTGGTTCAGATTTATCTGTCTGAAATTTGTGATGTATGTTTTTAAAATCCTTCATAAAATAAACACTAGAGACAAATGGAAAGCATCACATCAGATGTGTTTTATTGCTCAGGGGCATGTGAGACTTTATGGAAGGGGTCGTAAAGCCTTGCTAACAGAATGATTTTTCTTGGTGGCCCTATTTTCAATTTCTATATGTAGCTTTAGATTTTATACTTTCTTCTAAATGAGAAAATACAAATGGGTAAGAATAAACCCCCATATTTAAATATTCTATGTAGCATTACTGTAGAAAACCAGGGCATTACATAGAATTCTTTGTGAACAAAGCCCAAGTTTCCACTGTGTTTCCCAGACCATTTGCCTTTCACTCTAAGTCTTTAACTTTTTTAAACTGAAATGAAAAGACTTCACATAACTTAGAATACAGCATTCTTTTAGTCTCCTTTCATAAAATAATGAGACTTATCCAAGCTATGATTAACACTTTTTCTGACATAAAAATTTTAAAATTTACTAATATGGCTGCCATATTAATTATATTTCAAATTAAATATGCAGATTTGGGAGGAAGTAGTCCCAAATGCCATATTTTCTAGAAAAAAAGAATGAAAAATTAAACAGTGATTCTTTTTAATTTGCAGGATCTGCAAAGAATGGCATTTGTTTCTCATATATGCTACAGAAACAACACCCTGTATTTTTAGTTACGCTTGGGAAAGTTTCAACTTTCATTGCTCTGACAATGCAACAAAACCTGTCAGCAACCACTAGATTCTCAGGATTAGAAGAAAATGCAATAATAAAGGGCACAAAATTGTAGCTGGAAGAAATCATGATTCTAATTTTTTTTTAGTACAGGGAAAAGGTACTAGTTTTAACCCAAGTCGACGGATACTTGACTTGAGGGTTCAGAGAAATTTGGTTGAAGCTTAGAAATTCCCCTAATTCAGAAAATGGAATAGCTGGCAGCACAGTTTCTAGGTAAATCTTATTTAATGTTTCCCTAATTAGAATCAATAGAACCCAATTTCCATTCTTGGGCCTTTGTAGTACACAATCAGTCAGGGTCCAGAAGTCTCCCCAGCCACTTTCTCGGCAAATCCCAGGCACAGTCTCCTGACACTTATCTGACAGGATCTGAAAATTAAGTTTTATAAACGTTTGTTACAAAAACATACTAATTGGATGGACTAAGGAAAATTAACACAGAGGCCTTTAGATAATGAGTAATGATTTATTAGGAGTCCTCTTTATCTTAGACAAATGGAGCTCACTGAAATTGCTGTAATCTTCTTAAAGGTACTTGACAAGCCACTTCCCAATATCTCAGGTGTACAAAGAAACCCATAGGTGTTTCTCTATTATGTCAACTTACAAACGGGCTGGCGTTTATTTTTCTTTCAGTACAGGAAATTATCAATGGTTTCAGTCAATGTTTGTATATAATAAATGAAAAGTGGGCAGTCTGTATATTATTGAATTGAGAAAAACTAAACCTCTAATGAAATTAAGCATTAGTGTTTATTGCATTTTATCGTATTATCAGAAAGTTTTTTATTATAGTGTGCAAAATCTGCTTAATGCAGTCCTAGATTGTATTTCCAGAATGCCAAACAGCTTATGCAGACTGAGGAGAAGATGCCAGATTGGACAGTTGAAGGTATAATCAACATAATGTTTTTTGGAAAGGCAAAAGGAAACTATGCCATATGTTCACTTAAGCTTTAATTTTATGTAAAACTGGTTGTTTTTCCTTTGACATAGCTAAAATGTCCTTTCATTTACAGTTCAGGGTCTGTTTTATTTATTTAACAGATTCCCATATGCTCACATGTGTGATGCACAGCAGTGACCCCTCCTGGAGAATCTGAATTAGACGTGGACACTTTCTCTTCCCTTGAAGGCGGATCAAAACTTACCCATGCCTTTTCTGGACGTGGTATAGAGGCAACTTCCTACGGTGAGTGTTGGTTGTGTCTTCTTAGAAAAAGACAGCTGAATGTGAGAATTGTTTTCACCAAAGCACTTCTCAGTGCTTAGTATGAATCCTATGCATAAACATCCTAAAATGCTAGCTCTGTTGGACAACTATTAACTGATTTTTCAGAAAATGGGATACAGTTACTGCCTCAATCTATATTCCAGCTCTTTTTAGTTAATGACAAAGAGAATGGGGCTTGCATTTTAGCAATGTACCAGTCATCCTTTCAAATTGCAACCTGTTATCATAAAACCATGGGCTCTTTAAAAACAATTCATAATGCCTATAAGGGCATCTCAGATGGAACCAGCAACCTATGCTTGTTATTAGTAGGGCCCATTCTTGTTTTAATCTATTGCTAGCTAGTGTGTTAACCTTCTATAGGTCCAAATTAATGAGGCCCCTAATGTATTTTCATTGGGAGGTTGAGCAGTCAAACTCATTTACTTAGTGAAAACTACAAAAATCACTTTCTTGTGAAATCTGAGACTAACAGCTCCAATGAACTAATGATCATAGTATGATCCATTTTATGTACCTCTGCAAATAAAGATAACCGGTAAATGTAAAATTCACACTATATAAGCTATGCATTAAAATGCTTATGCTCCCACAAAATGTCTAGGTGAAAAAAGGCTGGGGAGAGAAAACCACAAACATCTCTAAAAAAAAAAAAAAAAAAAAAAAAGATAATTAGCTGAGTTGCTGTTGCTCCTCACAGACAATCCTTGGGAATAGAGCCACTGTTCTCCAACAAAGAGAAGTCTCCTTGGAGTCAGTATGGATGGGCATGCCAAAGCTGATGTACATAGAGCCAACTGGGAGGATTTCATGTTCTGGGAAGCCAGACACATCTGCTGTACTTACATGGCTTTTTGGCTGGCTGAACCAGCTGAGGGTTCAGGTATGGGCTGTTCTCCGCATCTATTCTGCGCTTATACTTCTGCCGACCTCCACGTACTCTGTCAAGACGCACCCCTGTGGGCAAAGACAGGCACTGGCTTACTGTTTAGGTAAACATCTTTGAGACCAAATACATAGACAATATCCCCAGGGGTGCTTTGGTGACAGACAGCAGAATGTACAATGGCCCAGGGGTAGGAGAAGAACGAAAATAAGTGGTGGCTAAATTGAAATTGCCAGTCCTTGAAAAACAGATATGCCAGCAGATAACATACCTGAAAGACATTTTACGCAAGGCCATTAAGGTTACTATTTGCACATCAAAGAAAAGATGGGTTTCCATGTGAACTAATACAAAGAAGCTGTTATTTGGTGCTAGTGTAGTTTCTCAAATTAAAGATACTGGCGTTTTGTGTCCTCTTCATCAGTCACTCCTGAAAGCTCAATGTGTAGGACCAGGTAGACCAGTAGACCAAGAGCTATCCAACCCTCCCTCCAGTCTGCCAGAGGACTCCATGTGGACTTGTGAAACTGAAGAAGGAGCATCCACACGTGCGGGGCTGGCATCACACCGCACAAGATTCAGTCCTGTGCAATGCTAGAATCGTTCCATATTAAAATGTCAATATGGCCCAGAAGGGGAATGTTGTTTACATTTTGGCACACGTTTGCATTTCCTGTCGTATGTGAGAAAACAGAGAGCAGGTTTGGGCTGAACACAGTGTAGAAAGAGGAGCTTCCTGAAGAAAGAACTCAGAAGGCTAGGATAGTGAAGGAAAGGCATGGTAACAGGAGAGAGCTGAAGGGCGAAGCTGGAAAGTAGGCAGAAGTAGACCGGCATGAATAAAACTTTTTCCCAAACGGTGATGGGCTGCATCAAGATTCAGAAAGGTACTTTTGGCAATGGAGCTAAAAGATTAAGGAAAAAGCAAAAGGGAAAGAAAGGGATTAAAAGTACAGAAAAGTTTCATTCATATGGGGAAGTGATGGGGAAGCACTTATTAATAATCTAGTTTCCAGTCTGTATTTGTAAAGTTTAGGACATGACCATATAAATCTTTATCAAATAAAGGGACAATTATTTGTAAGAGTGAGGAGAGACTGTGGTATTTATACCTTAATTACTGTAACAGCGTAACATTTTCCATTAATAAATTCAGCCATGTAATTCACTGTACATATTTTGGCATTTCTCAAACTGTTTAGGAAATAGATTTGGTTTAACAGCATCATCAGTATTATTATATTATTGAAAGGCCTCTCAGAGCCATTAATATGCAAATGGATTCTGTAAAACTCTAAGAGGAAGATATATAGCATACGAAACATTTTGCAAACCAATTTAACAAAAGAGCCTGTTTTTTGGAATACTTATTAACATCATGTGGAACATGTGAGTTGTGGGTTATCTGAATTATATGAAACAGTTTGGGAAAAGCTGATATATATCTGTGTGAATATTTACAGTGAATATATTACTCAAATGTTAAGAATTATTAGTGATCCATAAGATAAAGGAAAACACAATTTTTTATATTATCTTAATAATACTACTTTACGAGTTGATTGTCTTTTAGTGGAACACACAAACACTTGGTTCTAGATAAAGCCTGAATTATCGTATTGAAATTTTAAATGAAATCAGGAGACTTCAAGTAGGTCAGAGAAATAAATATCAAAACCCAAAGAAGTTAGGTACAGTTTTTAAGTATTCACTGAAAATTGTCAAGCATGTGGGTCACAAAGAAGCTACATTTCCTTATTGCCACTTTTAAAGCACTTCATGCCTATAGTAGAGGCATTCGTTTGTTGATCTAATTCCTAATGTCTATTTTTATTGCATCTATATTTACTAAAGTTCAACACCTTCTACTTCCTTCCTCTTTTATCACGTTTTTTCTTCATCGCTTCTTCTTCAAAACTTTCAGGATATTTTTCCAGCTTAAGGTGGTCACATTTTATCTGGACATCGAATACATATTCAAACCTGTTTCATTCTAAGAGTTTTTAAAATTCAAAATCATATTATAAAATTAAAAGCATATGACACTAGTTATATCCTCAGATGTTTGTCATCCAATTCCAATCCAATGAGAACATCTAATCTGATATTATTAGAGGTGTGAAGAGAAGGCAGGGGGAGGAAGGAGGGGAGAGACAGAGAACAAGGACAGGCAAAAGCTAAAGAGAGAGGAAATATTTTGGGACATCTTTAAAGTTGTTGGAATGAAGATAGCTCACAGAATAAATCGTGATTGGGCTGTGGTGCTTGTCAGGGAATGTGTTCATCATTAGCAGCATATATTTATATACTGAACTATACAGTACGTATTCTCCAACACAGAGTCAGAGCTGGGGAGTTTCTGACAATGGAGGTTGTCCATTATGAGGGCCATAGAAGAGACCGCGGCTGAGTGACTTGACTCAAGGTCCTGGCGGGAAACAACTTGGACTCACAGTCCTATCACCTTAAAGCCACCAATCAGCTTAGCCAACAGGGCCAAGTCTACTGAGAAAGTGCAACACTAAAAGCTAGTTATTACACACCATGAAAAAAAAATACACATCATCTACTGACAGAGTTTTCATTATGTATTATGGGTCTTTTTTTCATTTGTAGAGACATATTCTTTAAGCATTGTCAAATACTTTCCATTTCATTCCCTTTCAACTTTGAAAACTGACTTTCAAAAATATTCATATTACTTTCTCCATGCTCCTCAAAAATCTAAGGGGGAGCTTTCTCATGTTCCCACTCTACCCTTTCCTGTGTGTCGGTAGATCCTGTGTGTGGGTAGATCGATAATTATCTGTCCATATATTTGTACATCCATCTCATCCTCCCCATATAGCCATTCATTCCAACTATACATCTATCCAGTTTCTAAATATTCAAGACTTTTCATATAAGCCATCATTTTATACTTCATTTCCTAAAATGAAGATCAGTTGAACAAAGCATTCCTTTATGATTTGTAATTTTATTTATATGACACTTGGTAGAAAAAGGATTAGATATTGATACTCATAAAAAATATAATTATATAGTAAAAGTTGACAGAGACTCAATATGGAGAAAAGTTTTCCCATCAAGTTTAGATAACAATTAATGGTAAACATTTCTAGAGTCAATATGTTTTAAAAGATCATAATAATTAACACGTGAAATTTTCATTCTCTGTCAAAAGCAGGCAGATATTGACAATTTCAAACATTCAAACCAAGTAAGCAATATTTCTGCTGCTTTTAATCTCTTTTCAAAATCTGGAAAATCTGTCTTTTGTGCATTGTCTAGTAGTAGTATTATCATTAGCATTATTATTTGGTTTAGCTGACTTCATGCTCAGTGAAATGTTTGAACCAAAATCCTAGTAACACAGAGCTGCAACTAATTTTACATCATACTAAAACTATTCATCAGTTTATTCAATTACTCTGGGGGGAAAATACCACCCAGTAGTACCAGTTCCCTTCCCAACCGGGGACAATCACGTAAACACATCTACGTGCAAGTGACACAGATCTAAAAGTTATATCACCTCAAAATGTATCTTCAAACCTGTGGACACAGCCTCTCTTTTTTTTTTTTCAGTAGCTTGAAAAAACACTTAACAGCCTCTTTATTTGTATATCTTTGTATATCAGGTTTCATGTGAGTCATAATACGATATATACTTAAATTTAAAAATGTTATTTTAAATGATCTGATAAAATACTATACAGAAATTATTAAGATATCTCTATAACTTTTTAAAATGATTTTTCAGAAAAACAAAAAATTAAAAACACCAATATCATTAAAATACCATGTCACAAAATGAGACAGGATTATAGGAAATCAAACATCAGATTCTGAAAAGCATCTCTCATAATTTTAAGACGACTCAATGGAAAACAAACTGTTTAATTGGGATACAACACTTCTTACGAGGAAGCTAATTTCACAGCGAAAAAAGGTAGATTGCAAACGACGAAAGTACTTAGCTAAAGAGTAATGCCACTGAAGTTTAAAATCCTGTAAATCAAACACATTGAATAAAAATTCTACCACTATTGCAATTGCCTGGATATAAACTTAAGTCATGATTTCTCATTAGTAGGAATATGTGCAAATGATATGTTGAGTTAAAAAATAAATATATATTCATTAAAAAAATTGAGAAAGGGACAGAGAGAAAGAGAAAGATAATAAAAACCACCAAAGAAGAATATTTTTGTACAATTATTTGTAACTACAACTAATTTATAGATAATTTTTGAATTTTCTGGCCTAAAATTTTTAGCATTGCATATATCAAAATTAAGGATAACTAATTATCAATCTATAAATCCCTATGAGTTTGGTCCATTATCTGTATTTTTGTGATGACTAAAATTTCTCATTTTAATGTTTTCAATTGTGATCATAATACCTTATTCTTAAATATTGTGTAATGCATATGTCAAAGAAAATAAAGCATAATGTACAAGTCAGAATGGTTCAGTTCTTTTTCTGGCTTTTTCGATAAATAGCTCTGTAAACTTTGATGAGTCCCTTAACCTATTTGCTTTTCCAAATATAAGATGGATATAAAGAGAATATGCTCCCTGATGTTTTGCTATAATGATCCAGTAATATTATGTCACAGATATTACACAAATGAATATTTAAAATATTTTATAAACCTTAAATCCATATACCTAGAACCAACTGACCTTTGACAAAGCAGACACAAACATACACTGGGAAAGGACATCCTATTCAATGAATGGTGCTGGGACAATCGGAAAGCCATATGCAGAAGAATGAGTCTGGATCCCTATCTCTCACCATATACAAAAGATGGATTAAAGACTTGAATGTAAGACCTAAAACCATAAAAATTCTAGAAGAATACCTAGGAAAACCTCTTCTGGAAATTGGCCTAGGCAAAGAATTTATGAGCAAAAATCCCAAAAGCTAATGCAACAAAAATAAAAATAAATAAATGGGACTTAATTAAAACACTTCTGTACAGCAAAAGAAATAATCAACAAAGTAAAGACAACTTGCTGAATGAGAGCAAATATTTGCAAACTATGCCACCTGACAAAGAACTAATATCCAGAATCTATAAGGACCTCAAATAACTCAGCAAGAAAAAAAATAAGCCTACTTAAAAAGTGGGCAAATGACATGAATAGACATTTTTCAAAAGAAGATATATAAATGGTCAATAAACATATTAAAACTGCTCAGGCTGGGCATGGTGGCTCATGCCTATAATCCCAACACTTTGGGAGGCTGAGGCAGCAGGATTGCTTGAGTCCAGGAGTTCAAGACCAGCCTGAGCAACATAGTGAGACCCCATCTCTATGAGAAATTTTAAAAATTAGGTGGGCAGGGTTGCCACCTGCCTGTAGTCCCAGCTAATGGGGAGGCTGAGGCAGGAAGATCACTTGAGCCCAGGAGTTTAAGGCTGCACTGAGCTACGACTGGGCCACTGCACTCCAGCCTGGGCCAGAGAGTGAGATTTTGCCTCTAAAAACAAACAAAAAGCTCAACATCACTAATCATAGAAATCCAAATTAAAGCCACAATGAGATACTACTTTACTCTAGTCAGAATGGTCATTATTAGAAAGTCAAAAAATAATTGATATTGGTATGGATGTAGTAAAAAGGGAATGCTTATACACTGTTGGTGGGAATATAAATTATTAAAACCTGTACAGAAAACAGCACAGAGATTTCTCAAGGAACTAAAAGTAGATCTACCATTTAATCCAGCAATCCCACTACTGGGTATCTACCCAAAGGAAGAGAAGTTATTATATCAAAAAGATACCTGCACTCATGTTTATCACAGCACAAATCACAACAGCAAAGAAAGGGAATTAAGTGTCCAGCTGATGAGTGGATAAAGAAAATGTGGTATATGTATACCATGGACTACTACTCAATCATTAAAAAAAAAAAAAAAAAAAAAAAGAAATAATGTCTTTTGCAGCAACCTGGATGGAACTGAAAGTCATCACCCTAAGCGAAGTAAATCAGGAATGGAAAATCAAATACTGCACGTCCTCACTTATGTAAGTGGGAGATTGCTATGGGTATGCATGGTCATACAGAATGGAATAATAGACACTGGAGATTCTATAGGTGGGAGGGTGGGAGGAGGTGAGGGATGAAAATTAGCTATTGGGTACAATGTATACTATTCAGGTGATGGATATACCAAAAGCCCAGACTTCACCATTATACAATATATCCATGTAACAAAACTGCACTTTTACCCTCTAAATCTACTGAAATGAAATAAATAATAAATATTTTATTAACCTTAAAATGCCATGTAAAAATAAGGAGGTTTTCATCACATCATTATTTTGTTGAAATATCGCTATATTATTTTATTGAAATATATTTTGTGTCATGATCATTTACTGAACATCTATCCACATAGAGTTTGACATTCCATCCCACCTCAATTCTGCAGGTAAAAAGATTGGAGATATGGTGGAGTCCTTTCATTATTCTTTAAAAAATAATTTAAAGGATAAAAGCCAAATAATTAACACTATTTGATGTCTAAATAATTTACAGAAATATCTGGTATCTCATTTTATTTACTGTTCATTCTTGTCACTAATATCATTTAGATATGTGATTATCTTACCAGAGATGCAGAAATGAACCAAAATTCTATTTAAAAAAAGATGCCTTCCCAGAGTTTAGCTGTAAATACACAATACAAAGTAGAGAATTTATAATTATCCAATTAACCTAACATATTTCAAAGACTCAAACTAACCATTTTAATAGGAACAAACAACAAGAATAGTTTTGATCAGAACCTGGGAAATCCAGCTTTGTCATAAACAAACATCAATATAATCCAAATATTTCCCCTGAAGGTGACAAAGCCTATCTCCTTATACTTTTACGCCTTTAAATACAAACAATTTCTGTTTGCACTTCACTTATAAACCACTTTTGAGAAAGTTTAAAAAGAAGATTTCTCCCAGGAAATAAGATACCCGTAATGTTCAACGTTTGACAGGATTTGAAGTTAATTAAGGCAACTGGATTTTCTATTCATGTGGAGACTACCATTATCTTCTTTTTATTTAAAAAAAAAAAAAAGATTTTAAGAGTTGGCATTACCTACCTAATAGAACATTTCGCATTGCTTCTTCTTCCAAATACTGCACGTGCCTACATTGCCACAAGGGAATTACAAATCTTATACATTGTCAGAATTTACAAAATTGAGAAACCAAGAGCAGGGCAAGGAGGAAAAAAAAAATGCCGTGAGGCAAATAAACACCAATAGAAGTAAAATAGTTCAGCGCAAGGTCTTCTTAGGTCAGCATATTTTAAGCCTACATTTTATGCCCAGATGCAAATTTTTATAATATTCTATAGTCCAAAGTCAAAAGTATTTTTTACGTTTTTAATAACACAAAGTCAGAGGCATTTCATAGGATAATAAAAAAACTCCCCTTTAGAGAATTACACAGGATACCCTAGCCCGCTTTCCTAATTTAGAGACAAGACATTTATTATGTTGTTCCCAAACCAAAGTTTCTAAAAAGTGTTACTTAATACAGACCCCTGAACGACTTAAGAAAAATGCAAATGGTCATATTAAAGTAATACTTATAAATATTTTAAAGTCAATAAATACTAAATAAACAGTTGTGTCAAAGAAATATTATCAGACGTGGATTGCAGCTGAATATTGGCAGCAGACTGGAAAAGCAAGACTTCTGGAACAATTGGGTAAAAAAGATGAGGACTTTCTCCTGCACCGTATGTCTTCCTGATACTGCAGGTCCCTTTGCTGCCTAAGACAAGCTCCCTCCTTCCCTTGAGGAAAAGAAATTTCTAACGGCGCCCTTGAATTCCCCTGAGATTTCTGTGAGGGAACCATCATACGCAGAGGATAGAGCAAATCCCTTTGAGGAGCTGCAGGAAAAGAAGCAAAGGGAGATTAGCAGTATCAGACACAGCAGCGGGAGTTTTAGTGGCAGCCTCTGACAGGGTTCTCCTTGGGGACAATATCCTGACAGAGTGCACCAGTTTAGCCAAGAGTCGCTGTGCATATTTTAGGCTTCTCAGTAAGGATATGAGTGAAAATTATTTGTATATTCACACGTATCCTCCAAGGAGAATCCGTCCTCCCTTTATTTAACAATATTAAATTCTTGAGGATCATATAAGACAGTAAAAGAAACCAACCTCTAGATATTTTCTCTAATCATATTGCCCCTTCTCAAAATAGACAGTGATAATGTTAAATGTGGCTTCATGATTTAGTCCCTTTCTTCCTGTTTCAACAGTCTTTGACTCCTCAAACCTACCCTCTCCCTACCAACCAATGTCTTCATTATTAATTCAATTAATCAATCTGTGCATGAAGTATCTTATATACCAAAATAGTAGCCAGTTACCAGCAGTCGTTGGTTATTGAGAGCTTATCCTATCCTAGACAACGGGTTAACGGCTTTACATATATTAACACATTTAATCCGTATAGCAACCCTGTGAGGCCGGTACTATTATTATCCCATTTTGCAGATGAGAAAACCGGAACTAGCAAGAGGAAGAGGAAGAACCAGGAGTGGGAGTTGGGGAGAATGGCTGCTGAACCCACGTTCTTAAGCACTATGTTCATACTATTTCTCTGCCATCAAAGTCTATTTTTGGAAAAGAACATTTGGTATATATTACAAAATCAGAAGCGCAAGCAGATGAAAACCAATTGTTAAGGGAAACAATACTTGCAACATGATATGGGGCACATGTAAAAGGGAGGCAGAGTGATCAAACTAGCAGGGGGGGAAAATGCACACTCTCATGCAATGGAAGGGCTATTTCGCATGTACAACTCCATAAGGGGACTTTACCTAAAAAAGTTTAGTTACGAGACTGTGAATAAACCAAAAGTGATACAATGATTCCATCCCTCTGCTTTTCCACTAAGAGAAGAAATCTTAATTTCCTTGCTCCAGGTTCTTCCTCAAAATATCACTGCAAATTAGAGAAGGTGTGTTTTGCCAGGGCCATGGAGGGACAGCAACATTCCAGACAAATTTTACAGTTCAGCAGGGAGGCCCACACAGCTGATTTTCTGCTAGATTCCCCTGGCCAGGGATTACATTTACTTATGCTGGAATATCATGACAACAATTCAGGAACTTTGGAAACTGCTTGGTTGCATGCAGAAACACTATAATGTCTGATGATATAAAAGAGAAAAATCACAGAGGGAGAGAAAATGCATATCCATTAGGCGGGTCTTTTTTTTTTTTTTTTTTTTAAACTGAGTCCTCAGTCACTAAAAGAGATAAAAGCCATGACTCACATTAAAGCTTCCTTGCTCTACAGATGAATTAACAATTAGCAAGGGGAAGTCTTTCGTTTTGGTCTCCTGATAGCTATCTGGACTATTAAACATGTGAGGCTTGCATAGGAAATTACAAAGGCTTCCCTCCGTTTCAAATTCAAGTTAAGTTCAAAATACAGTTGTGGATTTCTGTGCATAGGACATAATCCCCAAGAAGTCCCTTCTATATATATATTTTTTTCCTTTCCCTCCATGGTGTGATTGACTGCTTTTGGCTGATTCTGAGGCTCATGTGCTAAATTTATAATCTCTGGATTGGAGCCGAAATTGAAATGACAGAAATTTTAAATAACCATAAACAAAATATTTAGCAGGGGAAATGTTCTACCAGAGGTAAAGTTGCTTCATGTGAAGCATGGAGCCCTAATCTATGACACACACAAGTACAAATTAGGTCATCTGCAACAGGTGACAAGTTTTAATTGAATGTCGTCTGTCTGCAATTCTGACAAAAGGTGAATGGAAATAAATGAGTCTGGCAAGACAGCCCTGAGCCTTACAATACCCAATATCTCATTATTTTTAAACAGCTATCTATAAACTGATGCTGACAAGCCTTGAACCTTTTATTTCTGCTTAAGATGAGGTGGCTGTGAAGGGAAGGAAAAAAAAAGAAAGAAAGAAAGAAAAGGGGCAACCAGAACATTACATTAAACATGCAATACCTACTATTATCACTTCCCCAATGTAATTAAAGGAAGTCTCCTATTCAAAAGCCACTCTTTCTTGGTTTGATGAGAGAGAGAGAGAGAGAGAGAGAGAGAGAGAGAGAGAGAGAGAGAGAGAGAGAGAGAGAGAGAGAGAGAGAGAGAGAGAGAGACACCACGCGCTCACGTGCACATGCCTGGCCTGCATTTGCTAAACACAGGGACTCGTCTTCAAAGAGAAAAAGAAAGTCTCCTCTTTCCTTCTTTTTGCCTGTTAAAAATTTCATAAACTAGTGAAAAAGATAGGGCTGTGGTGTACGCATGCCTATCCAAACCATATTTTGTCTTGTTACTACTTAAGCCAGGTGACTCTTCCCTTTATCCTTTCCGAAATTGCCTTCCCATGTGAATAAAGGTATGAATTAGTCGGTAAAGACATGAAATGGGGTTGTACGTCAACATCAGGAAAAGTGATTCCACTAATTCACAATTAAATGTGACACTGGCAGCAATAAGTTTAACACAATAATAATAGTAATGACAGTGCACAGCACCCCATGGGGAAGCTCTGTATAAACAGAAGCACGAATATTATTTATGCAGAATTCAATGCCCTGTAAAAATGAATTAAATATGAAATCAACCAAGCAGGTTTACAAGTTGCTGGGTTGAGAGCTTATAGTCACTTTGTTTCATTCGAGGGAGACATATACAGAGGAATATAGCAGAGTCTAATGAACAAGAAGCAGACAGATTTCAAAGAGAATATAGGTTAAAAAAAAATAAAAGGAAACAGGTGACAGAAAAAGGTAGCATGTGAGCCATGAGATCGTTTGGTTTCCGTATGTGTGAATCTAGATCACATGGGCAACCTAGGAAGAGCTTATGAAGCTCAAAGAGAACCTTATGGAAATTCTAGTAGGGGAAAACTTTAAGTCCTGGCCAATTTGTTAGTAATTCACTGAAGACAGTAAAAATGCATTACCAGACTCAAGCAGAAATTCTGAGAGCCAATTATAAAGATACCAAAGAGAAGCATGGTGTTTAACACTATTTCTCTGGTGACCACTATAATTTGGCAAAGTTGAAATTCAAAATAAAGTAAATCTAGTACAAAGAATATATTATATACTCTTAGGTCATGTGTAAAGAGAATTATACCTAACACATAAAATATGTAGGAAGGCCAGGCGTAGTGGCTCACACCTATAATCCTAGCACTTTGGAAGGCTAAGGTGGGAGGATGGCTTGAGGCCAGGAGTTAGAGACCAGCCTGGACAACATAGCCAAACCCTGTCTCTACCAAAAGAAAAAAAAATTAGCCAGGTGTGGTGGCACATGCCTGTAGTCCCAGCTAATCAGGGGGCTGAGGCAGGAGAATCACTTGAGCCCAAGAAGTTCAAGGCTGCAGTGAGCTATGATCATACCACTGAACTCTAGCCTGGGTGACAGAGAGAGACCCTATCTCAAAAGAAAAAAAAAAAAAATGGTAGGAATAAAATCAGTTCAATAGACATTAAATGTAAATATATAGTATTAATGTATATATGCCCAAATCTCTCAAAATGAAAGATTTCTTGTGACACTGTGATACTTATTTCTTATGACACTGGCAGCAACAAGTTAAACACGATATTAATAGCAAAAAACAATGCACAGCACCCCACTGGGATGCTCTGTGTAAACAGAAGTACAAATGTTATTTATTCAAAATTAAAAATACCTTGTAAAAATGAACTAAATATGAAATTAAACAAGCTAGTTTTCAAGTTGCTTGGTTGTGAGTCACAGTCACTTTGTTTTAGTCAAGGGAGAGAAATACAGTGGAGGCTAATGACTCCCCTATAAGTCTTTAGCGGAATAAATAAGTAATGAAAGAACATAAGAAAGGAGTTAGAGGGAGACTCTGAAAGAGGTGGATTCAGACTCTGTTATGAAATAACAAAAATATAGTGATTTCCATCCCCTTCTTAACCAATGCTATATACCATCACTAACCCCCATTCATCTACCACTTGTGCTGCTAAAAATTCATAAGGAAAGTTAGCAAAGGAAAAGTAAAGAAAAACAGGAGAGATTATGAGAGAAAGATATAAGCTCTGTAGATATTTAAAAATTGAGAAGGAAAAGCACAAAACAACCAGAGGGCATTCCCAGTCACCTTGAGCCCTGAGACATCCGCAATAGCGCACAGCCTCTAAGGGCACATTTTCAAGCCAATTAATACATAATTTTCCTCTCCCAGAGTTGACAATTAGACTCTTGAGGAATTTAAGACCTCATGAGAAAAACTGAGGTAGAAGGACCACGAGTGGCAGTGACAATAAGAAAGTGTGTAAATACAAATGATATTCGCTAAAATTAAAGAGACAAGTATGGAAAGACTATAAATGACAGACATACTAAATAATGTTTCCTATACAATTAATTTCCATTTATCATCCTTTGATCTCTTAAATATTTTCAGAATAACCATTCTACCTGGTTTCAGCAAGATCACTATAAATTCAGTATGCTTTCATGCAGACAATATGGATATGAAAGGCACTATTTTTTTTCACATCTGTTTTTCAAGCCAAATATTCAAAGCTATTTTTATTTTAGTACTCTGAACAACTAGCTCATAATAAGGAGCCACTCCAGACTCATGTTTAATTGATACATAATATTAAAGATTGGGGGAGAGTTATACATATATATGTATACATAGTTATATATACATCTAAACGTACCAAAATTTTCTGTTAAAGAAACTCACAATTGGGCAAGTGCAAACTCTGAGGGCCAATGAGAAAACTGTACATGTGACGTATCATGGCAGGATGAAGTTCATAGCATGTATTTTTATTCTTAAATTAGGATGAGTGAAGAGTGTTAAAGAATATAGGAAACACCAACAGTATTTCCAGGTGCCAAATATAATCTTGGCTGAGGAAAGTCTGTTTTTGTACCAAGTCATGAATTTCCTGACAGACTTCCCATGTACAGTTATTACATGAGGGGTTAGTCGGGAGGGTAACTGCCGGGCTGTTCAGAATGGTCCTCCATGCCAAGAGGACTCTTTCAATTCCAACATGTGCCAAGAAAAAACAAACACACTTTCCCATTCACAAGGCAGCTCAAGGCTAGATGTTGGGAGTAAAGACTCCAATTGTCACTACCTCACGTAGGAGGCAGCAGAATTTCCCATGAAAATCTCCTTGCAGTTTTCCAAACCAAATTTTCTTAGTCTTTCCTGTCAACTCTCTCTCTCTCCCTCTATGTTTGCAATGCAGCCTGGCCTAAATGCAAATGTCAAAATATTTTATTTTTTACATATATTCAGCTTAATTCCACAAAAATTTGAGGGTTGAAGGAATGGTGAGAAAGGACATACCAATTAAAACAGCTTAAAAAGATCAAAACATAGCTAAATGATTTTGGTATATGTTTTAATCATGTATTAATCATCATTACATATGCGGTATATATCACATGTCTGCTACATAGGAGGTACTCAAAGATATAAAGTGAATAAATATATAAATTTACAACATATAGTCATGTATTAATCAGGGTTTGTTTGTTTTTCTTTTGGTACTTCTAAACCTGGAATGTACACACAGAAAGATACGAATTTCTTGTCAATTTTCTCAGTAATTCTTATTTGGCATGTTTTTCTTAATGCACTAGTATACATAACTTTAGAAGGTACAGAAAATTTGAAGACAACAAAATAGCATGATGCACCGGGGGAAAAAAAGAAGTTGGCTGAAAGTTAGAACCTCAGAATTTAATTTTAATTTTTCAGTACTCATCCTAGACAATATAATAGAAAACAGCATTTGATTTTCTGGGAGAACCTCAGTTAGATATTAAGAATTACTGACTGACGAGAATTATATTTAGGTATTGAATATTGAACAAGAAAGACCAGAGGTCCCTATACTTGGGAAGTTTGACAAATGAAAAAAAAAACATTCTCTTCCTGAGACATTTTTATTGCTCTCCTGCCTGGAAGCGGATGAATGAGTTGGATCACGTGTTAAGCTCTCTTCCAATTCTAAGAGTCTATGAATGAAATGGTGTACTTAAAAAGATGGAATTGACCCACAGATTCAGACTCTGACAACTGCCTTGGCAGTTGGAAACATCAACATACTTCATATCTTAAATCAGGGAAGACCAGAGCCAAATGGATAGCATTAATGAACCAGAGGATCAGAAGGCTTTCTGGCACAAGTCTTAGTGTTTCCCTCATACTGACCTTGGCCAAATGCATTTCCTTTTGTTCTTGACAATAATAAAGCAAATAAAGTGCTCATGTTTGAAAAATGCTTCTAGCTTATTACTGCGTTAGGAAAAGATCACTGTCTGTTGTACATCGCTGTGGAGACTGAAGTATGGAAAATCATAAACAGCTTCAGATTTGCAAGCATTTTACAATATATAGTGTAGATTAAGCTGAGGCGAATATGACCAAATAATAGACATTTTGAAAGCAACCAAGAAGTAGATGATGGCTATTCTGTTATTTAACTAAATTCCATCTGGGCATTTGGCTAAATATGACCAGATTTCATTAATACACCACAATGAGGAATGTTTCATCTCAACATCTATAGTCACCCTTTTTTCAGAAATCACAGTGTGTGTGTGTGTGTGTGTGTGTAACACACACATACATACACACACATACAAACACAATTCTAAACCAGTAAGACTTTATTCAATTTCTTTATTTTTCTGATAAACATTTGGCCAGGCCAAATGATTCTGTGAGAATTACTCATTTGCAAAGTTTTCCCTCTAAGACAACCCATACTATATGAGTTTATAATAATATTTACATCAGTAGTTGCAAAATCAAGCAACTACAAGGACTATCTACATAAAGTGAGTAAAATGAACTATGTGATTAAAAAAAAAAAAAAAAAGACAGGTGGAACTACAGAAAACCAGAGAGCCTTTGCCCCAAAAGTACATAGCCACTGCTCAGCTGCAATGAGATATTTATTGCCTTATGGGAGTGGAGTGGGCAAGCTTGAATGCAAGTCCAGTGTTATCAGAGTTTCCACTTCCAAAGAAAGCCAGCAATCTGGATCTTTATATAAAATTATCCAATATTTAAGTGTTTCCACAATTTTTTAGCTACTTGTGTAGCCCTCAGGCTGCCAGTATATAATCTTTGGTGTCTATACCAAAGTTACACAGGGGCTAACTATTAGAAGTTCCCTGATAGAAGCCAAGTTTGACAACTGGCTGGTTAAATTAATATGATAAGTTGGTAGCTATTTATAAATTATCCTTTTATTTATTAGGCCCCCATTATATCACCATAAATCAAATTACCTAACTATTTAAGTTGGTCTATAGGCTGCATCTTGAAATTCTCATGTTAAAATGCTATTTTATAAGGTTGCAGGTATAATAATAATGTATAAAATATAAAGGTTTTCATTACAAATCATTTCAAACAAGAGTAAAAATTTAATTATGCACACATAGACCTAGCACCTGCTAGTTAGTTAAGAATGTCGACATGTTTTGATCCAAACAAACCCTCTTAAAGAATTTCTTGCTAAGCACTGGTCTCCACTGGTATTTATAGCAAATGGCAGCAAAGGCTTTCTTTAAATTCATCAGTTATGTTTAGTAAATGTTTTCACTTTTTGAAGGAATGTCTTTCTGCCAAGTGAAATCTGCTGGAACCTGCAAGTCAATTCCTGAAGTACAATTGGTGTGTGTCCATTGTCACAAAGATTACACCAAATTAATCATCATTGAGAATTAGCTGACAAAGAATTTTTCTTCTGTTGGTCTAAACCCTTTCTCCTCCAACTGCTCACGTTATGTGGTAGAGAAGATCTTTGAAGTGGCAAAGAGGATGCTGAATGCTTTTTGGATAGTTCTAGAAGGAATTAGGTTGTAACAATGCTTCCTTTGTGTCAATCCATCACAGAGTATGAGAGAGCAGAAGATGCTGCTACGATAGAAAAACTAACAGGGATGGGGAGATGACTAAGACAGTGTGCCTACCAAAGATTTCATGAGAGAAGGGAGTGGGAAGGAAATTTAATTTACAAAGACTCTTGATTATTAAAAAAAAAAAAAAAACTGTAAGTTTGAAAGAAGGTAGTAAAAATCATTTTTCTATTAACTTTTCAAGAATATGCTAGCACATTATGAAGAACTTTCTATATGCCACGTAACATTTTCCATAGGGTGAAAAAATAAGTCTTAAAACAGGCCATGACACATACTGGACAGCCAGCAATAGGTCTTAGAGCACCATAATAACAGTGTCATTGCAGCCAGCGTCAGTAAAAATATAAACTTACTTGCAAGATGAAAATGAAACATGTACACCCATTGAGATAAATGCTTATTCCATAATTCCTGTTAACACCAAATCACTCCAGCAATGTGGGTCTCTGGCAGAGAGGTATTGGCTTCTTCCAATGTACCAATTTCAGAAACTCACATTTCACAGGCTCTTATCTCTGCTGCCATCAAGAGAACTAGATAGGAATTCCCTTGGAAGTTGTCATCGCAGTGACCTAATCAGTCAAGAAGGTTGCTGTTGGGAAGCATGAGGCATCCCCTCGATCTACAGGGGCTTCATGGCTGGCCTCTCAGCCCTCAGAGTCCCTGCTGGCCAAAGAAATGAAAGACTGTGAAATTGAACCCAAGATGCCACATGGCAGGTCAAGAAAGTGCAAACTGGGCCACCAAAGCAGCCCAGAAACATACTTTAATATCATAACAACATTTCTATTACAATGTTGAGACTGGAAAAAAGTACAATACTTAGATTTCAAAAAAAGTTTTGGATAGCCATATATCTTGGTTTACTCATGCACGTAACAACATCCTACAGGAAACAGCAAAGCCAAGAGTTTATGTATTTTGGGGGAACCATAGAAAAGCCATTCTTCCCCTCATTCTCTCTTCCTTCCCCATCTGGCCAACAATTTAATTAGTTGTAGCCAGAGCAATCAGACAAGAGAAGGAAGTCAAGGGCATCCAAATGGGGGCAGAAGAGCTCAAACTATTACTCTTTGCTAACGATATGATCTTATATCTAAAAAACCCCAAAGATTCTGCCACAAGACTACTGGAATTGATAAACAAATTCAGCCAAGTCTCAGGTTACAAAATCAATGTACAGAAATCAGTAGCATTCTTATATGCCAACAACAGTCAAATTGAGAACCAAATCAAAGACTCAATACCTTTCACAATAGCAACAAAGAAAATAAAATACCCAGGAATATCTTTAACTAAGGAGGTAAAAGACCTCTACAGGGAGAACTATGAAACACTGAGGAAGGAAATAGCAGAGGACATAAACAGGTGGAAAACCATACCATGCTTGTGGGGTGGCAGAATCAACATTGTTAAAATGTCTATACTACCCAAAGTGATCTACAGATTCAATGCAACCTCTTTTAAAATACCAACATCATTTTTTCCAGATCTAGAAAAAATAATTCTACACTTCATATGGAACCAGAAAAGACCCATATAGCAAAAGCAATCTTAAGCAAAAAGAACAAATTGGGAGGCATCAATTTATCAGACTTCAGGCTATACTACAAGGCTATAGTAACTAAAACAGCATGGTACTGGCACAAGAATAGAGACATAGACCAATGGAACAGAACTGAGAACCCAGATATAAAACCATCCTCACGTAGCCATCTAATCTTTGTCAAAGCAGACAAAAATACATACTGGGGAAAAGAATCCCTATTCAATAAATGGTGCTGGGAAAATTGGATAGCCATATGTAGAAGACAAACAGGATCTGACCTCTCACAAAAATCAACTGACAGTGGTGGATAACAGACTTAAACCTAAGGCATGAAACTATAAGAATTCTAGAAGAAAATGTTGGAAAAACTCTTATGGACATTGGCCTAAGGAAAGAATTTCTGAAGAAGATGCCAAAGGCAATCACGCCAATAAAAAAAATAAATAAATGGGACCTGATCCAAATTAAAAAGCATCTGCACAGCCAAGGAAACTATCGTGAGAGCAAATAGACAAACTACAGAATAGGAGAAAATATTCACATGCTACGTATCTGATAAAGGTCTCCTAACTAGAATCTATATAGAACTCAGGAAAATCAGCAAGAAAAAAATCAAACAACTCCATTAAAAGTGGGCAAAGGACATGAACAGAAACTTTTCAAAAGTAGACAGACTAATGGCCAACAAACATGAAAAAATGCTCAACATCGCTAATCATCAAGGAAATGCAAATCGAAATCACAATGAACTATCACTTAACTCTAGTGAGAATGTCTTTTATCAGAAAGTCCAAAAACAAACCTTCAAGAGGCATATATGTAACCTAAACATTTGTACCCCTGTAATATGCTGAAATAAAAACTAAAAAATAAAATAAATTTAAAAAAATACCAAAACAAAAAATATTGGTGTGGATGTGGAGAGATAGGAACACTCATACATTGATGGTGGGACTGCAAACTAGTACAACTTCTGTGGAAAGCAATATGGAGATGCCTCAAAGAGCTCCAAGTAGAACTACCATTTGATCCAGCAATCCCACTACTGGACATCTACCCAAAGGAAAAGAAGACGCTCTATAAAAAGACATCTGCACTGGAATGTTTATAGCAGCACAATTCACAATTGCAAAGATGTGGAAACAACCCAAGTGTCCATCAATACATGAGTGAATTAATAACATGTGGTTTATGTATACCATGAAGTTCTACTCAGCCACAAAAAACAATGGTGATCTAGCACCACTTGTATTATCCTGGATAGAGCTGGAGCCCATCCTACTAGGTGAAGTATCACAAGAATGGGAAAACAAGCATCATATGTACTAACCATCAAATTGGTATTAACTGACCAACACTTATGTGCACATTTAGTAGTAATATTCACTGGGTGTCGGGCAGGTGGGGGAGGAGGGGGAGGGGTATATTCACACCTAATAGGTGCAGTGTGCACCATCTGTGGGATGGACATGCTTGAAACTCTTACTTGAGTGGGGCAAAGGCAATATATGTAACTTAAACATTTGTGCCCCTATAATATGCTGAAATAAAAAAAGCATATATATATGTATTACATATGTAAGCACAGGACCAATCATATCTTTCTAAAATTATCTTTTTTTAAATCAATGAACTCTATTTTTTTGTATTTAAATTTTTTTTTTTAAAACTTAGAAGCTACAAATGGAAAGATCATAAATTCATTAGTAAACTTTTCTGAGCATTCTTTGCATAGCCGCTACTCAAATTATATCAGATTTCAAATAATTCCCCAGCAATGATAAAACATTTCATATCCTTTAAAAATTTTCACATCACTTCTGCATGTATTTTATTTTCTACTTATGAAATCAAGGGAAATAAGAAAGGTACTATTAACCCAGTGTTACAGATGGGGAAAATAGAGCTCAGCTCTATAATTCTCTATACACACCTTCATAACATGGTTTACTCTTTTATTTTTGAGGCTATGATTGATGAATATCAACATGTAATGAAATAGTTTTAATACCAGTTCTCTGTTAAGTACTGGTAAGTATAAAATGTTCCATAGTACCAAAAATATACAAAAATCAATAAAAATTCATTGTTAACAGGGATGAAAATAAAAATATCAGGAATTATTTTAAGTATTGGTTCCAATAAAGTGAGAGTTCATTCATCTATCAACATGTGTTCAGCCCAAAATTGAGATAAGTTTAAAAAGTTAATTAAGATGGTAGTGGCCTGGTACGGACGTAAAAAAAAAAAAAAAAAAAATCTACAGAAAAGACTCCTTGGTACTTTTTATGTTTCCTTGGTGCTTATTGTGCATTTTGTTTTTCAAAAATAAGACACAATTAAAGAAATGTGGGAAAATAAAGAATATGGCATAAACTCTGTAGATTTATATTAAGTCACATTTAGTAAACTGCCAACAGGCTCTGAATTTTCCTGTAAAAGTCTTTTGCATGGAATTGCGCCAACGTACTACTTTTAAATTAAATTCTCTAAATCTGAATCATATCTTGCCTATTTAAAGAGAACAAGAAGAACAGATTTGAATTTAGAATACATAATTGTAAAATTCCTCTTGAAATCAAGGAGTTAAGTAAAGAACAAAGGAGTAAATAAATCCTAAAATAGTCACTGAATAAATAAATGGGGGAGGAACATCTTTAAGAAAAAAAATCTTGAAAATTAAAATGTTACTTATTTTAAACAATGTCAAAATAAATGTCTGTGAATAGTTGTTCATGAGTTAAAAACATCCCTATAATATAATCTATTGAATAAGGAACATAAATAGAAATATAGACCCAATTACATAAATTTTATCAATCCCAGTTATTCCAATAATACATACATAAAAATAAGGCTAACGCCTTTATATTTAAAAAGTTCTTCTTAAAAAAATTCTAATAAGTAACAATATCCTACTTTTAATATAATGAAATGGGAATATATACAAATAATTTGAAATCAGAGGAATGATTCCTTAATTTAAAAATTTAAATCTTTATAACTTTTCCACTTGACTGTATTGCATAAACCTAATTTCTGAAGCTACTTGGGTTCCAGCTTCTTTACCAAAACAAACGTTAGAATAATTTTTTCAGGACTCTGGAATAGAACTTTAAAAATATTTGAAAATAAAGACTTTGAAAGAAATCTTTGCCATAGAGGAAACAGCTGCATTTTTTAAAAAGAATAGTTAATGTTTTCTTTTAAATCAAGCCTAAAGCAAATTAATGGCGAAGTTAAAAGGTGCATTAACTTTGGCCATTAGAGGAATATAATAATTATTTCAAATATATAATAATCATACCAATAGTAAGTGAAATCATAGAGAACTCTACGTCAACTACTACTTGTACAAGGAAACCGATAGCCTACGTAACTTCTGGGCTTTCCACAGTTTCGTTTATTAACGTCATCATAATACCTAAGATGACATTTTTTTTCCCTACTTGCAACTTTGACATCTACTGTCCAACCAAGATGAGTGAGAGTTTAATAAATAGCATCCCATTACTGATACTTCAATATAAATTGGGCATTATAAACTTTAAAAAGAAAGCAGTAGCGATTTTATTATAATCTGAAAAAGAAGCATTTGAACCTTTGGAGGAAGAGTTAGCAAATTATAGATCTGAGATCAGGTTTCATGGATTCACTATGAAATTTCATTCTAATAGTTAAAGTAGATGCCTATCAAATTGCTTATGAGGAAAAATTTATGGAAAATAACCAAGAGTAAAGCTTTGTTCTTATTAAGAAACATGAATATGTATGTAATTTTAGCCAGACTAAATTAACCCAAAAATGAATAAACAGAAAAATAAGGACAATAATTGTTGTCACAAGAGAAGGCTTGCTCCCTTCCCCCTCTTATAAAAGCATTTATGTTTAGAGTTTCAAAAAAATTCACATTTTTAAATAAAACTATTTGGAAAGAAACAAAAGGAAAAGAATCTGCAAGGAAACCATTAAGGATCAAGAAACGTATATAGCTCCCCCTACCCTTTAGGAATAGACCCTCTTAAAGCAAGAATAGTCTGAAGGCTAAATACAGTGCTTGATATGAACATAATACATGAAAATTAGTGTCCATGCAAGCAGTATGTTATTGCTGAGGTATCCATTTCCTAAGCATGACTCTTGATTTAGAAAGATTACACTGAGCCATTAATCCTAATTTTATATTAAACATCTTTTGGAACTGTATGATCTCTGAAAAGAGCAGGATCCTATTTTAGCAGCAACAGTATAAATAGAAAACAAATATGAAATGTGTCATAGATAGTGGTGTGAATTCCTCTGTGTCTTTGTGAGCATGATACATTAATATGTGTTCCCCTTGGGTAATGCTTAATCATCCATTATGTGAACCAATATTGATAAATAAGTGAATTATACCTGTGATTTCACCTTTATTTTCAATCTAATGGCTTAATTTGAGTGATTGGTCATTGATCATTAGGGATTTTCACACAGGAAATTAGCGTTATTTGAGTTTAGCAAACTTGCAAGTTATATTGCTATTATCGCTGTTGTCCCTTTGGGCTACTATTTCTTCTATAACCTTTTGACATGCAAAGACCTAAGAGTGAGGAATAAATACATAAAACAAACAACAACAAAAAAGCCAGACAATCTATACTATTTCTATTAATAAATGTATTATTATGAATTAATTTTGGCATTATCAAGTATAAAACAGAAATAAATAACTATAATTTTAAGGACTTTATGTTCCAGATATTTCAAATACATTAACCACTTCCATTTCAAAGACTTTGGAAAACAATCAGTTACTATACCCAAGTGATCTGTTAATGTTTACAAAGCACTTTCATGCAGATCACCTCATTTAATTCTTACAACGCAGTGCTATAAGTACAGGATTACTACCTTTGCTTTATAGGCTCAGAGAAGTTAAGCAATTTATGACTAATACTCCGCATTTGTTTTTCTAATTTCAAGGCCTCTTTATATTAACATGTAGATATCTCAATTTTCCAAAACTCTAAAAATGTTTTTTTAAAAATGAGAACAAATAGAAAAAGAAGAAAATGAAAGCAGATAATTCATTCATTGAGTCCCACCCCTGCAAAACAAGCCCTTTAGAAATCTGTGGAGTCCTCCTCTGAGGACTCGCAGGGAATAGGAACAAAGTGAAAGGCAGGAATCCATAACACACCAAGTATGTATCATTAAGCTTCAAGACTGAATACGGGAGAGGGAAAAAGAGGATGAACTCAAAGTAAGTGCCAAAATTCAGATCCTAAAAGAAAGAAAAAACAGCACTCCTGAACAAAATGGAGAAACTGGAAGAGAGACCAGTTTCTAAAGAAAGATTAAGAAGTACGGTTTTTAGCATGTCAAGTTTGAGATGATTTTGGAAAATCCAGGGTATATCATACAGAATTCAAAACTGAAGTTCAGGTAAGAATAAACAAAGGACTAGCATTGTAAACCTGAGCCACCAATACAGATATTTGAAAATGTAAGTGTAGATTTGTTTTACAGAAAATAGAAATAAAAGACTAGGACTAATCTTGGGAACTAGTCATAAATACAGAGGAGAAGCAATAATCAGAGAAGATAACTAAGAAAGGGTGATTTTAAAAGTAGGAGGGGGAAAATTGGTGACTATTGTGCCATGCAAACCAAGGGAAGAAAAACCATTAAGATGTGGGATTCATGGAAATTTAGCCCAAATAATGGAGAGAGTAAAATCGAAGAAAAAATATAACAGTGACAATGAAAACACAGCAACATTACTGTAAGGAATGATAAAATTGAGTATCTTAAAAACAGTATAAATGCATATTCTTCAGGATTTTTTTCAACTTTGATAAAAATACATTCAATATCACAGAACCTTATATAAACCAAAACTCTTTTAACAGTCATGATTATTGATTATTAATAGTATGACTAATATATAATGCATCATATCAAAAGGAAAAATATTACATCCTATCTGATTGCTCTGTATGACAGGGGTTGTGTGTGTGTTTACTAAACATTACTAAAGGTAATCTTTAGTGTTTAGGTTGCAATACATCCTTGTATTTTCTTTAACACATTGTGGGAAAAAAAACAAGTAAATCAAAGCCAAAGGACTGTATATCAATACACAATTAAACTGTAAAGAATTTTAGTAGCCTAATATCTTGGTTGGTCGGTGAATACGTCCAGGTGGTGGGATGGTGGTGTGCCCAGAGAAGGCATGGAAGCTCTGTGCCCCTCCCAGTCAGTCTTGTGGGACTGAGCCCTTAACTTTCGGGATCTGTTGATAATTCAAGGCAGATAGCATCAGGATTGATGATTGAAGTGATTTATTGGACAACCAGAGGACTGGCTGGTGGTGCTGAAAACATCCCAGAGTGACAAAAACCCAATAACAATAGTATTTAGAGCTTGGTTTCTTAATATCATTTTACACCACAAAGAACTATAGCTCCTTGGAGAAATGGCTGACACTAAGGCTGTGGCATGGAACACATAAAAACAAAACCTGGAGTCATCCTCCTGTGCCAGAAAAGGAAGAAAGTGAACCAAGAATGACAGGGATGTTTCAATAAGTCATAAGAGGTCAGCTTGCAGGGGATCCCACTGGATAAATCTGGGACAATCTGGGCATCAAAATAAATAATGACAGCAATGGATTATAACTCACTGAATAAAATAGGAATCCATGAGTCCATACTGACATAAATAAACACACTGATGGGGAATGGAATAGTTACACAGTCTCAAAGTATCACACCACAAAATTCTTATTACTCTCAAAGGGGAAAAGAGCAACTTTACAGTGGAGAAGCCTAGGAAATACCCCCAATCAAGTGACCAAGCTAACGTCATCAGTAACGAAAAAAGGGCAATCTTGTGCCACCTGATGTGACGCAAGGAGATCACTGCATCACTTCTGTGATATCCCTGCTAAAGATGCATAACCTGAACCTGAAGCAACACCCTAACAGCCTGAATGGAGGGACATTCTGCGAAATAACTGGCCTGTAACCTTCAAACTTGCTGGTCATGAAGGTCAAGGAAAGAATGTAAACTTAATTAGAAATTCATATTTTGTTGCAGTGACATTATATCGCTCTTAGAATTTCCTTAGGGTATCCTTTGAATGTCTTTATTTTGACCTCCTTCCATGTGGCTCACTCTCTCTTCTCTTTCAATCCCTCATTTTTCCACATCTCTCCTCCCCAGACTCCAAAATGGTAGTGTTACCTGGGAGCAATATTATCAAAACTCCCATTTAACCTCCGATAGATCTGGATTTTTCCCCATATCCTGATCTGTTTGTTCAATTGATTTTGATGACATCAGCGTTGCTACAACTTTAGGATCGGGCTACCACATTGTCAGAGGTGATAATCTGAAGAGAATTTCTATAGTGCTTTTCAGTTTATAAAGCACTTCACCTAGCTCACCTCATCTGATTCTCATATCCACTTTGTGAGATCGGTATTTCTTATGCCTCCCATTTTACAAATGAGGAAACTGAGGCAGATTCGATCCATTACAGGGTTGTGGATTACAATACACACTTCTAACATCAGTACCACATAGCTGCCTTCCTTAGATACAAGGGACTGTCTGGATTTCAGCATTATAAAAAAGAAGAAGAAATCTATTAGAGAAAGAACTGTCACTTAAATAAGATGGTATTGTTCGGGTTGCTCAAAGTGAATGAATAACAGTCACTATGCCACCTCAATTAACAAATGGAAGACTACGGTAATCTACCTTCTTTTCCATTGTTGCTTAGCTTTTTAACTAAAATAGACAGTCCTTTATTGTTAATTGTGTGTGTGTGTGTGTGTGTGTGTGTGTGTGTGTTTAAAGAAGAGAGAAAAAAAAGAAAATGAACAAAATCAATTATAGTTGTTGGTGAATTCCATATATTTGAGGTACAACTTTACTGTTTTAATTAAATGGAAATACAGGCCCATTGTTTGAAAAACAATAAAAAGACAATTCAAACCCTGACATTGGCTCTCCCCCATACCCCAACCCCGTCTTTTTAAAGTGGAATATCTATGACAACCAGGCTAACCACAGTCTAGAAGATTGGATTCTGATAACAGCCAGTTGTAAATAGCTACCTGTATTCTAATTGTGCCTCTAAAAATACAACTAATTACAAGTCTACCACTTCGTACACTCCTGTAAAATTTGGATAGTAATCTAGTTGAAAGTAAGTTGACATAGTTGGCAAATATGAAACCAAAAGGAACTGTAAATAAGTGAACACATTCCCAGGGAATGATTCTAGGATTTATTTCATTTATGCTGACTGCATTTTAATAGAAGTATGAATCCTGAAACACAAGAGACACTTTTTTTTTTTTTTTTTTGAGACAGAGTCTCACTCTCTTGCCTGGGGCGAGTGCCGTGGCATCAGCCTAGCTCACAGCAACCTCGAACTCCTGGGCTCGAGCAATCCTACTGTCTCAGCCTCCCGACTGGCTGGGACTACAAGCATGTGCCACCATGCCCGGCTAATTTTTTCTCTATATATTTTTAGCTGTCCAATTAATTTTCTTTCTATTTTTGGTAGAGATGGGGTCTCGCTCTTGCTCAGGCTGGTCTCGAACTCCTGAGCTCAGAACGATCCGCCCACCTCGGCCTCCCAGAGTGCTAGGATTACAGGCTTGAGCCACCGCGCCCGGCCTAAGAGACACTTCTTATAACTAGTATAAGAAAGCAATTAATGGTGACATTGTAACTTCAGATTTATGAGAGTTGGGGTCAAATCCCTGTTCCTTCACTTCTCAGATGTGTGACCTTCATCTCTTTGGGCCTTAGCTTGCTCATTTGTAAAACGAGGATAAAAAGAGTATGTATCTCTCAGACACATGATGTCTAAATGAGATGATATCTTTCTGGTACACAAAAGTGTTAGCTGTTATTACATTTACAAATACACTTTACTATCTGTTAGACTTGTTTTAGTTTTTCAAATTCCTTCATTTCTAGAAATAAATGCAATTTAGGGACAATAATATTATCTATACTTCTTTGAATACTAGTCCAGATTGGAATATTTTGACAGCAGCGAAGTGCCCAGGAATCTCTCTTTGCCCAATGGTCGCATCAGCCCTATTGTGTGGCCCGGGATCCAGTCTAGAAGCAAGACCTTCAGCCAACTGTCTTCTATTACCGCCAGCTTTCAAAGGGGTCCTCCACCCCCACCTCACCAGCTGACCAGAGAACTCAGCATCCTGGAACCAGCTAATAAAATGAGAACACTCAATTCATAATAAAGTGAAGTGGAAAAAATGATTGGTTTGAGTCTGAATCACAGCTCTACCTCTTTCTCTCTACCTCTTTCTCACTATGTGACCTTTGTATGGTTCTTTAACAGCATTGAGTATCATTTTCCTCCTCTCTTGGAGAGTTCGAGTGAGGATTAGAACAACAACACTGTATTTACAGCACTGTCGAAGGCACCGTAACCGGCACGTAGCAGACACTTAGTAAGTATTAATTCCCTATGGACTTCATTTTACTCCTTCCCAGGAGGAAACACACATGAAGGAAACAATTGCAATGCAAAGAAATTAGTCTTTATTGGTGGGACATGGGGGCTCATAGTACTTTGGTAGAGAAGATATTCTGAGGCCTAGATCATGTCTAACATTTGTCATATCACAATAAGCAACCACTTAATCCACCCTCCAGAAAGCATCGACTAGGCAGGTTATGGCTAGAGGTGATGTTTCCATAAGCCTCTCTAGGAAAAGTCCTGCTTGTGTGAGTACTTGTGTGAGAGTAGGAATCTCTCTCTCCTTATTCTAAGAAAGAGGACAGGGACATTGTTTTCTAGGAAAATGTTAGAAAAGAGAAAACTAGTATGATTAAAACTAAACATTACGTAGCACATTTTGAAACATATTTAATAATAGAAAATGGCTTATTTTTTTCAAGGGTGATATTATTACCTGAGAAGGCTTACTTGATCTTTAAAATTCTCTAGACCTCATGACGCTCAGCTCTCATCACTTTAAGAACTCAGGTTAGCTCAAAAATAACAGGGCCATGATACATATAGAAACGGGAAATCCCAATGTGGCACAGCTGCTATATTCTTACGTAATCAATCATAATCGGATTTATTTATTTTTCCACTTGATAAAATATATGCTGGAAATTCATTGAGCAGCCTGTACAATAAGAACCTGTTTAAATTATTTCAGATAATTAAACATCAAATAATTTTTAAAATAAACTGCTAGTATCAAATGTCAAATGTCAAATGCATAAAATGTCAATTTCTCGGAAAGGGTGCAGCACATTTCATTTCTATTATGCTTTTAGCACCTTTTCTCTATTTCTGGAGAAAAATAAATTTTGAGAGAGCCTAATTAGCTGTCTCTTCAAGTACAACTCAGTGAAAAAGCTAAGGGCATTCCTGGCTGTTTCCTCTCAACTCTGATTCCTAAGAACGCTGAATTTATGCTTTAACTGCCTCAAAGCCCTTGGGATCAAGTGCTGATTTTATTTTCTACAATGCAGGATTATGAAAACAATTATACAAAGCATCAACAGCATTTTTTTCTCTACATAATTTTGGCAGAAAAGTGGTAGGGCTTTAAAAATAAAACTCAGCAACAAGTTGGGTGTTTTTAGTTGTGTAAGAGAAAAGACAAGGGTGTACTGCCATGTTTCATATGCATGATTTTGACGCATGCTGCCCCAAAGCCAATTCAAAGAGCAATCGGGGATTACCAGCAACTCCGTTTTCTCTGGATAAGAACATGCATTTCTTACATTGCTTCCAACCCGTACAAGCCCCATCCCTCGGGTCAACTGGCTTACCAAGAAAGTCAGATGAGGAACAACATAAAACACGATTACTGCTCTAGTTTTCCCTAAATGCTCTAGGTAGCCGTCACTTTACCCTGTGTACACCGCATTCCATTACTGCCCAAAGCAATAAAGACTTCTGTCACTGCGAGGGCTTTTCATCTTCAGGGCTCCTTTCTCCTCTCCTGATAAGACTGCCAACTCTACTCTCTGTAAATGAGCTCATGTGAACACTTTATTTTCAGTGTGTGAAAACAAAAAGGGCCACTGCCCAGCTTCAGAGATGGAGGGGGTAGTGTTCCATCTTCAAAGTCAGAGGAGGATGTTTGAAAGGGATTGAAACTGACCCAGGGAGCCTCCCTTGGAATAAGGCAGTTAAAGCTGAGCCATTATACTCCTCCACTGGCCTCACTTTTATTTTACAATGCCTGAAGCCTTGGGAGTGCTGGGAGGGAGAGTGGGAGGAGAACAGACCAGCTATCTCTAAACCAATTTCTGTTCGTGAACATTAAACGTTTGCATTCGCTTTGGCCAACACCACTAGCCAATATCAATGCTCCAAGTATATGTGAGCTGAACGGTTCACATGTGGGACAGATGGCTAAACCATTAAAATGCAGTCAATTCCGAAATAAGTGAATCCCAGCTTAGGCTTCCTCATCCAAACAGTAACTAAATTTAATTTTTTTGCAATCAGTGGCATATGTTTGCATCTGTCTACAATATGACTTGGGCCAAATCTGATCTGGCCATGGCATCCTGAGTACCAAGGCTATACAATTCCTGGTGTTTAATTGATTGCAAACACCGGAGGGGGACAGGTTAACTAATTATGGGTTTACATTGGTTTTTTGGACCCTTGGGTATCTGCCATGTTTGTGACAAAGGTAAGGACTGCCGACCAACTAAAGGATTTTCTCTGTTGTATTTCTAAAATACTTAAACTTTCCCCATCCAATAATAACATTAATGGTGATGATAATAAAATAGTAATCATAAGTGAAACACACATTTAACTGTCTATTACATTAGGAGGAATTTACCTGTTGGCTTCATTATTCGTCCAGTTCAATTTATTCAAATATGTATGACCACTTATTATGTGCTAGGCACTGTTGTAGGCAATACCACAGCATTGCTTCCATGGTTCACAGTCTAATGATGAGGCAGACATACAGATAAATAATTACAGCCATATAATGCTTGCTTTTTAATAAAAGCATGGGCTGGGCCCTAGAAGGAGCATAAGAAAGAAAATTTAGCTCTTTCTGGGGAAGTCAAGGAACATATTTGAGCATCACTGTATTGAGCTCTGAAGGTGTACATGCAGATGAAGAAGATGGAAAGACATTTCAGTCACAGAGAATAGCTGTGGCACAGAAGCAAGTAAAAACAGGATCTGTGAACTATGCTGTCCAATATGCATATAATATAATTAAAATAAAATTTAAAATGCTGTCACTTAGTTACACTGGATATACTTCAAATGCTCCATAGTCACATGTGGTTAGTGGCCACCATATTGGATAATTATGTGCAGTTATGGGACATTCCCATCATTGCAGAAAATTCTGTTGGACAGTGTTGATTTGGGAATGCAGAATATTGCCAAGTGACAAGCTATAAAATTTGAAATATATGAAGGAATCTGGTCTTGTAGATCCTGAGAAACTACTCAAGGAAATGGGGGCTTTAGTGTATAATACTTGAAGAGTCACTGATGAATTTAAGCAGCGGAATATGTAGTGTGGATAAATGAAAAAGAGAAAATGGGTCACTTGATCATGTTTGTACTCTAGAAAGAATTTCATTCAACCTGCAGTGTGAAGTGTGGCACAAATATGTATATCCACACTCACACATACAAATATCAACCATATATACTTTTCCCCTCTTTTTTGTCTCAGTGTAGAATAATAATAATGAAAGTTAATACCTATCAAATGCTTATTGTGGAACATGCACTGCCCTGAATACTTCACATGTATTAACTCGTTAAGATCAAAGAGTAAAAGGATAGCTTATAGAAACATGTTGACTTCTAAAGGCTAATATTTCAATTTAATCCTTCATTTAGATTGTTTTATGGGACTAGAAATACAGTACTGTGAATAGAAAAACTATAGAAAAACACAGGGACAGGTAGAATCGATGGTGTAATTTATCCTGCCAACCAAACTTAGGCTTTAAGCAGGTTATCTTGGAACCTGGGGACTGAGTTGACTGTAGCTGCTACATGCACCTTTAAATAGATACTATGGCATTCATGAAAGTGCCAATAAAAATCTCCCGAGTTGCATTAATGGGAACCTCTCTACACAGAACATTCAACTAAAAACCCTGAAGGAAATTGTTCATATGGAACATCTACGTTGTAAATCTTCAAGAAATAGAGGCAACAATTAGAAGCAACAATGAGCAGTACATTCTTCAGTGACCTGCATCTCACTCACATGGTGAATTGAGGTGGCTGGATGTCTGGCCAAATCTCAGCTTTCTTTGTTTTCTTGGGAAGGGTATTTTGCTCACCATCCTACTCACTTAAAGTCATGCTGTGCCCCACAGCAAGTTAGTAAAATATGCTTTCTTCTTTAATGGCTAAATTTGATACAGGTTCAGATGAGGAGAGGGAAAAAAAAAAAGAGGCCTAATATGGTGTGGGAACTGGAGCTGCTTCCAAGCTGCTCTTAAACTTCATCAATATCCCATAATTCTCTGAGTCAATCAGTCAAAAAGAAATAATTGAATGCCTACTGTGTGCGGAGATGAGCTTATGGCATTTAAAGACATTCAAAGCTCTTAAAAAATTTAGTTAAAAGAGACAAAACACACATATAGGAAGAAATATGATAATTAAAAAGCAATACATAGTCAATATTTAAAATAATATGTTATAAACTAAATCCTTGAGTGCTAGAGGGACCTGGGAATTTAGGGTAAAGTAATGAGTATAGTATATGAGGTTAAGAAAGGAAGACTACCTGAAGGAGACTGGTTGTATTAATAAATGAGGTTGTAAGGAAGTGTTAGAAAACTAAACACATAGGTTTGGATATTTATAAGGGATTTCACTGAATGTTTCTGATTTATTTTATAATAAAACCAAAATTAAAGGTTTTGAAAATCTGAAAAGAGACATAAGAGATAAAGTATATTAAAACTAGTAGTAGTCCATAATTCATTTTAAAAGAAAGAACAAAAACACATCAGCTATTACATGTCCTAATACCTCACCAATGAGAAAAAAACTTTATACAGAGTACTTCCCTTACAATTTCTTGAAACTTTGCTATTTACAATTTCTAATATAATTAATGGAGTGTTTATAGTGCTTAATGCTGAAAATCCTCCGATCTAACTAATTTTTAAAATGAATTATTCCACTTAACAAGGAAAAAAATCCTTTCGATTTTTACCCAAGTGAGACAGTTCTCCAAGTATTCCACATTTTCAGCTATTATCCCTTTCTTACAAAGAGCCCACTTAATAATGTTCACTCTAACAACCTCATTTATTTTCCAGAAAATTAACTCAGTTTCAACCCTGATTAATGATTTCATCTAAATGAATCAAATTAAAAATTGAAAATTATATTTCAAAAGCCAAAGAAAAAAAAATTGACCATTTCCAGTTAACAAATGATCCTTTCAAATATTAAAAGATGACCATGAAGAGTGCGTGATAGTAATGAAATCTGGCTCAGGCCTGCTGCTTATCTGGAGTTCATGGAGGAGGAGAATTAACAGGGAAAAAAAAAAAGAGAGAGGAAAGAAAGAAAGAAAAAGAAAAAGGTACCCTATGCATTTTTAACACTGAAATCCCTTAGGACACCGAACTGACTTCCACTTAGGCTTTGCCTATAATCAGTGTACCAAAATAATATGAGCATTTCCCTGTTAATTAAAATTGGTTGGGCTGGAGATGCCCCTCAGCAGAAGGGGGATTAGGAAGTCACACACACTAATAGCCCCTGTTAACAAAACCTAAACCATGCAAGAACACTTCATGCTACGATGTCTTCTCTATGAGCCGGAAGCAGTCCACGAGCAAAACAAGCAACTAATTAGGGAGAAACCTCTGGTCTGATATGCTATTTTTAAAAATCCTCTTTGGGCCAGGGGTTGGGGGAGGGAGGGATGACTGAGCAGAGCACTGAGGCTTTTTAGGACATTGAAACTACTCTGTGTGATACTGTAATGGTGGGTACATGTCACCATACATTTGTCAAAACCCAGAGAATGTATAAACCCCAACACTAAACCCCAACATTAACCATGAACTTTGGGTAATAATGATGTGTCGATGTGGGTTCATGGACTCTAACGAAAGTACCAGTCTGGTGGGAAACGTTGGTAACAGGGAAGGCTAGGCACGCGTGGGGACAAAGGATATATGGGAACTCTGTACGTTCGGCTCAATTTTGCTGTGAACCTAAAACTGCTTTAAAAAATACAGTTTATTAAAAAAAAAAAAAGACAGACTTAAAAATAAACAAATAAATCCACTTCTGAGGTCCATAGGATTACTGCATTTATCCCAAGTCTTGTGACAGATCTTCACAATTATGGATTACACCATTTTCACCTGGATTTCCTTATTTAATTCAATTTTTAAAATGCACATACATCAAGAGTTAACAGTGCAGAATGACTGGCTTTAAAGCAGGTCACAGAAAACATTTAAGTGTGGCTTTCAGGTTGTATACAGGCTGCATCCCGTTTCCCTGACATACATATATTTGGCCCATCTTTCCCTTCCCAGCACTGATTGTTAAAGATAAAACAGTATCTCGAACTATGAGGGAGAACAAGCTGCTTCTGCATTCCTTCCTCCCCAACCCAGTTCTCTACTGGGATTTGCCTCCCGTCGGTGGCTGGGGGCCTTGCTGAGGCCTGGGAAGCTTGTCATCAGCGCAGGCTGCAGCTGCGATTGCGACTGCGGGGTGGGGGGTGGCGGGGGACGGCTCCCACCGCCAGCGCCAGCCCACGGCCACCCGCAGGCTGCCCCCGGGCCCCCGGGTGGGCGCCAGGCCAAGGCTCTGCTCGC
This sequence comes from Indri indri, assembly GCA_004363605.1. Taxonomy (NCBI): domain Eukaryota; kingdom Metazoa; phylum Chordata; class Mammalia; order Primates; family Indriidae; genus Indri; species Indri indri. The sequence continues at coordinate 52,925 of RJWJ010004379.1, forward strand.
AGGACCCGCGGCTGGGTGGAAGGGACGCCCTGTGAAGGATGCCTGGCCGGCAGCCAGCGCGCACCCCACGGCCTCCCAGGGGCTCCCTCCGCACGCAGACTCGCAGGGACTTCCCGGGAGCCACCGGCGAGGGCGCTGCGCGCGTGGACAGCCGGCGCGGGAGTCCGGGCAGACACGCTCCCCAACAGCCAAGGAGGGAACTCCGGAAACCAGGGCCTGAGACTGCACGGAACACGCCTTGAGTGTTAGGGGAACACAAGTGGGTATGTGATTTAAGACATGTACTGAAGAGTATTCATGATCATGAGTTGTTTGGGTTCTGACCGAGAAACAAAGGACTTCAACCCAATAAGCAAGGGTGTGCCTTTATTCAGGGCAGAAACGTGGTGGGTTTGGGATTTATACATTTAGTGCAAGTTGATATTCCTTAGTTGCTTTCTCTTCAGTGGCTTGTTTCCCCCGTCCCTTGTACTGGCTGTTGTGCCCACTCCCCTCTTGCCCATAAATTGGAAGATCATTTCATTAATCATCACAATAGGAGGCAGATATCACCTACAATTTACAAGGGGAAATAAAGATACAGGATGAAATGGCTTGTATCAAGACAAAAAAAAAATATAAGTTATATGGCTCCTCAACTATAATTAGTTAGCTGCCAGGCTTTCTATAGCATACTTCGTAAGATTCTACAATTTTTTCAAATGCTATATATCTTTAAAGACTGAAATCCATTCAAAGCCCTTACAACTGAAATGGCCTTTGGGAGAATTATTAACTTGCCTTCAATTAACAACAACAACAAAATGAAGGCTCAGAATAGTTCAATGACTTGTCCAAGGTCACACAGCTAGTAAATAAGTATAGGATAAAAATATATGAAAATGTTTGAATACATCCTAGTCTTCCTGGGTTCTAATTAAATGCCTCGATTTTAAATACAGTTGTTGTTTCACACACAGTTAAGGCTATTATCCACATTAGCAAGAAGGTACTGTCCTGACTATAGCTTTTGGCATTTTCAGGGATTTTGTAACGATTAGTAGGGGCAATGAGGAATAAATAGTTATGCTTTACATACGATTCCTCTTCCATTACATTCACCCAAGGAGGCTAAATGCCCACAGACCCTAGCTTGTCATGAACCTGTAAGACTGTAACTTTTCTAGGTACATATAAGTTTTTGATATGCAATTTAATACAAAAAATAAAATTTTGCTTGTGAAAGCAAATATTCTTCAATACTAAACATAATCTGTTTCTTTACACTTTTCAAACAACAAGGCTGGGATAAGAAAATCGGAGCTAGGGCCAACTATAACAGGTGATAATAAAATTTTTCCATGAACCATTTATGTCAGTATAATCCCTAGCCTGACCTGGAACACTTTGGCCATTTTACTGCCAGGCCTCCCTGGATTATCTATTCCAAATTAAATGTTCCCAAGGGGATTGCTGCTTCAGTGCAATGGAGAGATCTACAGGGATTATTTTAAAATTTCACGTATATGAACTATGTTTTCAAAATCATGATATAATGAATTGCCTAGCCAAGCAACAAACATCTTCACAGTTTCACAGAACACTGACACGATTTTCCACATGCTCAGGTTCAGAAAATAAACTCACTCTAATTTAGTCTTTAATACTTAATCGATAATCTGACATTGCCTGCATGAAGGAAATTAAGACAAAATAATTTTTCAGCTGTATCACAACCTAAACTACAGCTATAGAGCACCAAGGAAAACAATAGATGAAGATACTCAGTTTAATTTGATTGCTATAGATAGCAAAATCTGATAATAGAGATCTCAAAGCATTATCTTTTTACTTGAATTACTGAATTTAGCTACTGTCTACATTGATAAGAATAACCACATTTTCTTGATTTTATATTTGACATTACTAAAAATCCCATTTTAATCATTAACTGTGTTGAAATGACATTTTTAAAGGAAGTTAATCTATGTAATTTAAAAATATTTCATTTTCATTAGTATTTCTTCTTGTTCTTTTTGAACACTAAACTCCTTTGCTTACTTTAAAATATAACTCAAAACCCACAATCTACACAAAGTTTTTCAAAATTATCTTATTCATCCATTCTCTGAAAGACTGATACAGCCCGTGGATCGACCCTAATTTTCATTGAAGTAGCTTGCAAATATTTGGTATAACTTTACCTATATGCGTTATCTGGGTAGACTTAGCTGGATGAGGATAGATTTCTATTTAATCCTTTCCAGAAAAAGACACTGTTGAATGCTAAGGACCCTGTGAATATTCCACAAAAGATCATTCATTGCAAATCAGTTTAAGTTGTTGACATAAACAAAAAATAAAAAACAAAAGTTGTTCATTGACCTCAGTAATTTTCAAGCCATTCTGTAAAACTCTGAGATTCTCAGTAAAAAAAATAGAAAAAATTGTTTTATTTATGCCATAACATCCTAGTCACACATTCTAGCACCCAGTGAGAAAATGAGGATGTAATATTAAAAGCCATTGTGTGTATAAAATTAGGAAATTTTTGTTCCACCTTTTACTGTCAAAATCCAGACAGTAAAAGAAAAACCACAGTAGGCATTTCAACAGGAAGAATTTAACACGAAAAATTAACTCAAAGGGTGTTGGAGAACTGGAAGAGCAAAAATACTGTAGGAAGCAACTGCTGCCTCTGGAAATCGTGGAAACAAAAGGAGGAGTTCAGCACATCACAGAAGCTCAGAAAAGAGGCCCTGTGGGGCTGACACCCAGACCTCTGAGGAGTGGAAGGCAGTGGCTAGTGCTTGGTCTTCCGAGGTACATGATGGGGCTTGATCCGAGAGTGCCCGAAAAAGCTAGAAACTGTGCCAACTGTCTCCGCCAGGGCAAAGGGCCTTTGATAGGGTGGCACTGTCAGGAACAAGTCAATAGGAAACACACGCCAAGGATGAAATCTCCTTTCTCTCTCCTCCTATCTTGAGTCCCAGCCCCCACATCACAAAGAAGTGAGTTTAGAGCTCAGAGACAATAGCTTAATAAAGGGCAGAGAGGCTTAAGACAGCTTTCATAACTGGATCATCAACCTCATCTCTAAAAAACAGTAACCTTTCTATAAAAGTGCATCCTATGACATTAGACAGGGATTGGGTCACTTTCATGATCCAATAATCTGTTGCTAATACCTAGCGTTCACCCCCTAACTACCCTGTAAACATTCTTTTCCTTGGCCTATAGCATCTAAAATATTTATCTGTTGTTCCTTGATCTAAACACGTATTCTTGACCTTTTAACATGAAAAGGCAAATTATATCATCATTTGTCACCAACTACACAGTAGTATTTTTGAGTAGACTGAATACATCTTTGGAATATATTGAAACTCCAGCCCTCTGGCCTTAGGGCTTCTTTGGCTTATTACCAGGTGGACAGGTGGATGGCAGGAGCGGGGGGAGATGCTTCTATGGGAGGGAGGTATGAATATGTGTATACAATGAGGCTGCGACTGTAAAGAGAAACACAGCACAAAACTAGGCCAGCAAATGTAACCAATAAACAGAGCTTAAACCGGACATAACAAAGGACTTAAGTTTTCTTCTTCTATTTCCTTCCTTTTTTTTTTTTTTTTTGCATTAATGTTGTTGGTCCGATCTGTAATGTTATATGAAAACAGAACTATGGCATGTGAACCCATTTACTAAACAAATAGCAGCTGTAGTAAAACATCTGCTTGGGAAAGAGGAAGTATAAACTCATAAAATCAAATGAAGGCAATGTGATTTGTACTTTCACAAATATGCGAATACTAGACATATGGAGCAGTTTGTAAAAGATTATCAATCATTCTATTAAAAAACAAAGTGTGAAACAGGTAACATTATGATCTTCACATAACATATTAGCCAGTAGCTGAGTAAGATTTTAGAAAACGGTATGGGAATGTTTCTCAGGAATGAGAATAGCTATTCACATCTTCCTTGCAAAAAGAAATTTTAAAAATATAAAATAGCAATTATATATAAAAATAACTATATGTGCATATTTATACTGTCACCAATAGTAGAATGACTGGTATAATATAATTATACAAGATTAAATAAATAAAAGGAAAGAAAAATTGTATGTAGAACTTGAAAAAGACATTTTGTTATATTATGCACAGACTTGTCTCTAGTTCATTATAGCCAAAATGATTTCCTTTCTGAGAATCAACCATTAGAAGAACTCTAATAAAAATTTCAACGAAACTATGAAAGAGAAAAGTAAGCAAAAGACTGAGTTTCGTCCTTAGGCACCCAACCTGGAAGAAAGCAAAAGTCAATAAAGAAGAGAGGGCTTAAATTTAAAAAAACAAAAAACAAAAAACAAAAACCTTCTGAAGAAGCTGTAGGGTATCTTCATCATAACAAGAAATCCAATTTTTTTATTTATTTGCAATACTTTACTGCCCCTGCTTGCCTTCTCTTTGATTCACAAAGTTTAAGTTAAAACCAAAGAAAGACGTAATACATCCAAAACCAAAATCGCATCACCAGTATGAAGCAAATCAGAGAGCAGTAATAAATGTCAGAGCTGTAACAGCAAAGGCGGTGGCTAGGTTCCTTTCCTTCCCCCCACACACTTAAAAGTGAAATACCTAGCTGTTATCTTGGTGCCTGCAGAGCCTCCCCATTGTAGATTCAATAATACAAGAGACTTCTTATCAGCAGCTGGGGTGACCGATTGGAGCTGTGATATGTTTAGACAATGCACTGTATTTAACTGAATTTACAGACGCCCCAACTCAGACGTGGTAGTAAACGCCAGAGACTAATAGGAAATTAAACATGTACAATGGACTAACTCCATTTGCTCTCGCACAGTGTAATGTGTTTAGTTAACTTACTCATAGTCACACTTTATCTTTTTCTCTATGGATTCTCTGGGATATGTTTCAAATTGGCCAGAGATTAAATCTTCTTTTCAATTTTTTTGTTACCATTTTATTGCCGCTTTCCCTTATTATTGGCCACTCTTTCTCTTGCAGAGATAAGCTAAACAAGATGACCCTCGGTCCGCCCCCCCCAACCCAATTATCAGATAGTCAGCAAGGAATGCAAGGGTACAGAAGATTCCATAATATTAATATTAATATAACATGAGAGGAACAAAAATCAGTCACTTATTTGAAAGCAATGGTGTATTTAACTCATTTGAAATTTAAATGTGAATTTTAATGTACCTGGTATGTAACACACACATACAGAAAGAGACAATGTGGGAGCAGCTTGCATAGGTCAGGTTGAGAATTATTTTAACTCTTCGTTGTTTCATATATTTGCCAGCAAAAACAGCTTCGAGCAGACATGTGTCTACATAAATGTGCAGTGCAACTGTTGAGGGGGGAAGGAAAAGGTATCACTATACTCTAGTACTTTTCATCTGGTTAACAGAGGAAGGTAATTCATCATTAGATAAACCCCACAGATTGATCTGTAGATCTTCCACGGAATTGTTGAAAGAGGCTGCTCACGGAGAACTCTCTCGTTATATAATAGCAACTGAATCCACAATGGTTTTATTGTCCTTAAGAAACTGTAAAGAATTTCTACATTCATGAAAGCACGTTACCTAGAAAGTATCAAAGAAAGCTCTTGTCTATTCCAATCACATTCAGGCGTCTGAGAGGGTTAAAGATAGTTCCATCTGAATGCTGACCACAATCCCTACACCCCCATGACCCTGGCCTTGAGAAAAGTGGATGGAGTTAGATGTTGAAAACCTGGCCACCAAGGCTGACATGAGTACAAGGCTTGGCCATGATGACTTCTCTGACACTTGTTTACATGTATTATGTAGACAAGCAAGAATATTTTGGCAACAGACTAACTTACACAATAAAAGTAAATGAAACCCAGAGCCAGTACAATGGTCAGGAAAGGTGGGCGAGTGGGCGGCTGTATGGCAATTTGCATGCTTAAAACTCTAAAGAATGAAAGATGCTGTAACATCTCTCCATCCAGTTTCACACCTGCTACTGAAATATCAATCCTTGGACTTTACCACAGAACAACTCTAATCTGATACACCAGACGACCCAGGCCAAGTGACCATGACCTTAATATTACATTTTCTTCTCCTTTATACTCTGTTTTCTCAGTTATTATTTTTACTGAGAAGAACTATTTTATCAGAATTTCACATCTAATCAAGTCTAAATACTTAAAATGGAAAATAAACATGAGACTGTGATGATCAGATGGTAAGTGCATGAATATCATAGTCCATTTCTCGAGTGGCTTTTTTAAGAAGTAAGGATGGTACCAAATGAAAAAACTAAAAGCACACATAATCACACAAAACCACTAATAAAATTTATATACTTAAACATCCCAAAGTATTATCCCCCCAGATCAAAATTTTACTCTGTTGAAAGAACAGGGCGGCATGATATCGAGGAGTACTAATGTCATTTGAAAAGCAAGTTATAATCAAATAAGCAGTACTCAGTAAAATGGACTTCATAGTAATCATTTCTTTCTATAACTGAGCAGTCCAATAAATGTTACTTCTCTTAATCAGTTCTGATTGGTATTTGCTATATGAGACACAGACAAATCTTTGACCAATCTTTAATTAGTATCACTGATGAAATATTTATTCTTTTAATTTGAATTTAGAAACCCAATAAAGCCATGTTTGCATCTTTTATCAACTTAAATATTATCCTCCTTTATTGCTTTTGTCATGACTGCAGATTCTGAAAATGTTCTCCTGAAACAATGCGTATTTCATGTATGCAGAGTTACCCCGGTCTCATTGCTTTTAGGGCAAATATTTAATATAGGCATTCAGGTCATAAATTCATTTCGGTCTTCTTTCTGAGGGGATCGTGAAGTAAATTTCCTCTAAGTGGCAAGAGAGAAAAGGAAGATATTTTTAGACATCCTAAGACCTTCTTAGGGAATCATAGATTCACTAAATCATAACCTAATCCTCCCTGGAGCTTCTGGTGTCCAATTCACAGAAGCAATAGAGCTGGACAACATTACTAGGCCCTTGTGCATGGAATGTGTGCCCAGACGCTGAACTCAGAAGCCAGCGTTCTATTTTTGGCTCTACTGTACTGATGAGTGGCCACCTTTAGCTTAACTGGTCTTTCCAACCAGAGGCAGTTACACAGTTCCCAAGTCTGATGGTTCTTGGGGCTCTGAGCTTGTTTAAAATAGGTAGAAATCACCAAACATATTATTAAAATCTAATGAAGCAATCAGATTGCATTGTGTTACAAAAACAGCTTTACCAATTTACTCTAGTACACAAAACACCTCCAAAATTAGTGTATCCAGAATAATGTAGCGAAAAAAAGAAAAAACAAAAAACAAAAAACAAAAAAGAAAAAAAGAGGAGGGATTGTATCTTCTGAAAGAGACACAAATGAATGACATATATGTCTTCCCTATCGCTCAAAGGAGTCTCCGGTATACAAATATCTTTCTCAGTTACTGGTTTTGAATTTTCTTTCACCTTCTTTTTTGCACTCTTTGATCTCTGATGAAAGCTAGCTCTTTGTAACAAAAATATTCAAAAATAGGTGTTTAGTACTGTGTAGAACATTAGGAGTTCATAAGAGCTGTGCTTGTTAATCTGTTACACTTACTTCAGTGGCACCATGGACGTCTGCTACATAGCACTTTCCTAGTTACATTTATCTACATTTACTCATGAGATTATTTGATTTGTGTCAGTTTTACACATTAGATGATGAGCTTTTCCAGAATATGGATCACACCAGCTTTTGTTTATGATTATAAACTTAAAGCCTGAAACAATGTCTGTCAGGCACATTCACATTCATCAAAGGAAGAGAACACAGACCTTTGCTCAAAGAAGCCAACACTTACTCTGTGCTTGTCTCGAGAGAGCCTTTGATTGGATCCCATCTTTATCTGCCCTGGTGAGCACATTTGTCTGTTGCCAGAGCTTCTGCAGCAGAGCCCTGAACCACAGGTGAGCACAGTCCTTAGTACTTCTATATTCCTACTTCTAGAAATAACAAAAGTAATAACCCAGATGGTGTATTTTGGCAATATCTGTTTAAGAAAAAATGCAAAGTGGGACCCCTACGTACATAAATCACATTCGATAAAATGCAATAATCCATGATTCACTAAATTATCTTAGCTAAAAACTTTAGAAGTAACTAGTCTATTTTTTTTTCTTAAAATAATCTGCCATGAAAAAGAGAGGAGACATAAGTATAAAAATAGCATTATTGTTGACACATCAGTTAACATACATGTTGTATACACTGGCATTTCTTGTCAAAATCTTCATTAGAAGTTAATTCTGTCAAACAAAATCTTGGCCTACAATTCTATTTGGTGGTGGCTGTCAGCTTGTATTTTGCACATTTCGGTATTATTTAAAAGTACTTTTCCATATTTAATATATGATGGCTTATTGTACCTTTCCACTGGCATTTATCACCTCTCAAGAGTGATCAGTCTCCACGAAAGTGAAGTTCACTGTCACTGAAGGGCCCAGCCCTCATTTATTTCCCTGTGCAGTGTTTGGCACAGAGTGGAGTGTACGATAGCAGGTGTGCCTCCAATTTAGAGGTCACACATTTTAGCATTAGAAATATAACTTATTAAAATAGACTTGTAATCTTTAAAAACAAAGTACCCTTAAAGTCTAGATAATTGTACAAAATTCAGTGCATATATTTTCTTTTTCCCCAGGTTCCAAAACGATCCTAAAGATGCTGCCATTTCCCAAACCAGAATTTCTGTTGTTGGCAGGATAACATTGAGTTTAGAAAAACATAGGCCTACAATAGCCCCATCAACCAACTATATCTTTGCCTAATTTCCCCATATCTGTAATAGGCTAAGTTGAAGCAGCTTCAGGGCTTGAAGGCATTTAAAGAATATTTAGAGGAAAAATTTTTTTTCCATTTGACTTAGCTTCAGCACGATAAGATCATCTGAAGCCTCTGATCATTAGTGTTGCAAGGGAGGTGCACCGCAGTATAGGAGAACAAGTGCCTAAAATGCTGACTTTGACCTTCCCCACAGCTCTGCCACCTACTAGCAGCTACATGATGTAGGGGAGGATACCCAAACACTTTCTAACCTCAACTTCCTCATCCGGAAGGATATGAGGATAGTGAGTGCTATAAAAAAAATTTATATATATATATATATATATCCTATTTGTTGACAATATTGATCACTTATGTGCAAAGCAATGTCTTGAACTGTTTTATATGTATTAACTCATTTATCCCTTATAATAAACTTATGAGAAAAAAGGAAGGGAAACAGAAGCATGTAGTGGTTTACTCAACCCCAAAATGGCAGAACTGGGGTCTACTCATCATACTGCCTCTGATAGGTATAATTAACATTATGAAACTCACCTAGGACTGAGTTTGGCACACAGTTGGTACTCCATGTAAATGGTAACTTTTATTTCTCTGTTCCTTGTGTTTCCTTTTCATATAAATCAATAGTCAAGACTCTCTTAGAGTAACCTGAAGAACTAATTCAAGTGGTATAACAGATTCTAGCGGGGGGTCACCAGATACCAAATCTTATAAAAGCATATATAAATATAAAGCAAATATAACACACATATAAACACACACACACAGAGTCAAATAAGCCTCCAAAGAAAGTCTCTTGGAATATCCACTGCCAATGAGTTTATCATCAATATTGATGACACATGGACTCAGGTCACAAAACTGTGCTGGGTTTAGGGGCAGTGAGGGGAGGAGGTCAGACAAGAATAAAACTTATTGCCTGCCCTCAAGGGCCTAGAATCCACTGGGGGACTCTTTAATAACTCACTGTAATATATTTTGCGCTATGCTAGAGATATGTAAAAAAAATCCTATGGGGAGGTAGAACAAGAAACAATTCTGCCTGAGGATTCACAAAACAGCAGTGATTTCTTCTAGATACGTTGAACTTCTCCAGGCAAAGATGAGGGTGAGGAGGCCATTCCAGGTTGAGAGAATGAAGGAGCAGAAATACGGAAACCTGAAAAGCATGCTATGAGCAGGCAAGTGGCTAAAACATATCATGCCTAAAGAAGGCTAGGGAGATAAACCAGGTTCTGATTGTGCATGGCTGCTTATATGACCACCAGGGAGCTTGGACGTTAGCCTATGCAATGCAAAGGACAGATGGGACCAGAAGGCACAGAGGACATATAGACCAGTGGATTATTTCAGTAAGCCAGGTGAGAAAGGGAAGTGATCTGTGCTAATGTGGCAAAACGGATGCATAGGAAGAGATGGATTCAAAACATGCCCTGCAGATAGAATCTACTGGGCTTAGTAAGTGAAGAGATGGAGGGAATTAGGAAAAGGATGACTTCCAGGATGTATCTAATGATAGCAGTCTATGTACTTGATTCTCTTAAGACCTACTCTTGCTCACACAGGAAGGATGGAAGGAAGGAAGAGAAAAGAGGAGGGAGGGGCAAGGGAAGAATTGCTTCAATTCTAGGGTGCCATGAAATTTAAGTGGACTAGCAGATATCTTGGGTTGCAGGGAAGGGTACCTAAAGAAGCTTGTTGGCATCCTTCATCACTTCCCAAAATACATACATAACACTCTTTACAGTTCCGTTCTCCCTTCCTCTCTTTCCTCCCCCTTCTCCTTTCTTGTTTCCCTCCCACTTCTCTGTGGTCTGTCCTAACCCCGGAGCTTAGCCCCACGAGGCGGGAAGAATCCATATAATCTGCCCTCCCATTTCACTCACGGTAACATTAGTGTCACAGCCACGATTTACTTTACGCTCCTCACAATCCCATTATAAAAATCCAGGTTCTTCCAAAACTGCTTTGTGGGACTTATTTAACCTAAAAGCTCCGTGATGTTTACCTCTGAGCCTGCAGCAGCACAGTGGAATAACTTAATAAATGGAAGTGGCAGAGACACCTTTATGTTTCCTATGCAAACACTGCTTAGAAAAGCCATTAATGGGAATTATGGAAGGGAAAAGCCAACTAAATACATGGGCCAGAATAAGCAGGATGATTCAACTGGTCTTCAGGGGCCTTCGCCTCTGCTGGTAATTTTATTAGAACCACTACCAGTGAAGAAATTTTTAGCTTTTAGAATTGAACTGTAAATTGTTTCTGCTTTCCACGGTATCTTAAAGGAATTTCAGGGGGAATTTTTCTTTAGTTAGTGGAGTGATTCCCTGTGGACTAGGGGAAGTCTTTTGGAAATTTCTGAGTGACTATTGGGGATTTTTCCTGAAATGGAATCTTCCTTAGAAATCTTTTAAAATATAAATTTTTAAATTTATATTGGAAAATTTCTGTATAAAGATCCATAGCATCCTTCCAATTTTCTGTTTATAGGATTCATAAGAATATTATTGTAACAGCAGCATCTTATAATGGTGAAAAGTGTTTCTTTTGTCATGAAAGCCGCCACTGCTGCTTTTATCTCCACAGTTAAAAAACTACCAAAGAATGTGTTCTTGACAATTCTTCATAACTCGATTTATTTTTGGCAGAGATGCTATGAAGTTTTTCCTTTTTATTTATAAAAATATATTATTTGTGATTCTGAGAAATAGACTACAAAGGGATGTGGAAAGCACCTTAAAATATTTATCTATGAGACCATGGAAAGCCTCATAATAACTATTGTGATATAAAGTTTATTGTGTTTAATCACTACATCATTTATTTGATTCAAAACTATGTGCCTCTCTACCTATAACCAATTTTAACAAAATAGTAAGTTACTGTTCACATCCTCCTAAGAAAACTCCAGGTTACGTTAATAATGCTAATCATTCACAGCGGCAATATAAAATCTCTTTTAACATACATTCTCTTCTGTTGCTTCTCTTACGGCCAATGTTCAAACACCAACCACACACACAAAAAAAAGTATTTGAAAGATGATGGACATGAATGAGAGAACTAGTTTTAGTTTTCTGAGAACAGGATTGTATGCACAAAGCTTTTATTTTATTGTTAACCTTTTAACACAAAGAAGTTTCCTTCTGCTATTTTCCCTGCCTTCTCATAAGTTTCATGGGAGAGTCTTTTCTTGGTTTGCGACTTTGGTGTCCTGGTATGGCTACTCTGTCCAGGCTGCACTAAACTGTAAGTCCCTTCTCCCTGAATTCCACACCCTGCTTTACAAAAACACACCATTTTGCAGATCAAAGAGAGACGATTTATGCTTTCATCCAGCTGACGGACGATTAAATTAAAACAGATCAGCAGTGCGGTGTATGGGCAGGTGGCTCCCACCACCACTGTCGGCCTCAGAGCGATTAAATTGTGGCGGAGATGGAGGGCCTTCCGCTCCCATTCCCGCACTTACAGATCAAACGGTGACAAATGAGATGTTACTGCTCTTGTAAAGCAAGGCTACAATCTGTCAAAATCCAACATAATTTGTGACCCTCTGTGACATCCTCTTTCTCTCTTTTTTTTTTTTTTTTGACATTTGAATACAGTGATTATAGTAGAGTCAAGTCCATTTAAGTGAATATAGTCAATTCTATCTAAAGGAATACAGCCTGTTAGCTCCAACATGGTAGCTGAATATATATCTGGTGAGTACTCCAGCGACCCTTTGTGTTAAGTGCATACCATTAACAATGAATTCTGATTTTTTCCAAGTTATATAATTTGATATCTTGACAGCCCAGACACTTAAAGCACTACTATTTGTTTTAAATGGCTTTATTTTATTGTTTAAATGTCAGTATCAAAATAAAGTAATGCATACAGTCTTGTCAGTTCCAGTGCAGGGGGAAGTATTCCTGTTGAGAAGAGTCTTGAAAGAGTTGGTTCTAAAAATGGACTCAAAAGTCAATTGCAATGTCTCTTGGCTGAATCCTTAAATGACTCATGAAACATATTTATACTGCATTTTCTGTTTAGCTGGTGCATTTAATAAAGCACTGAAGCATAAACAGCGAAGGAAGCGCAGCATCTTAACTTCCTGAAGTTGACATTATTGCCAGGTTCTAGAGATACTGACTATGGGAAATAACTGAGAAATGTACGACAGAGCCCATGGCCCATGTAAATTAACAGACCTCTCAATGTGTTTTAATTGTCTAATCTGCTAGATTATTATAGGTGGCTTAATCATAAAGGGGGAAAATAAATTCAAGAGACCGATTGAAGATAATTTCTAATATTTTAAACTACTAGAATGTCAGGGAGAGTTGATTCTCTCATGTGTCCACTCCATTCAGACCTGTGTGGGGGTGACAAGCCTGTCACATTTCAGAACAAGCATTGACTTTCTATTAATACTTCGAAGTGATGCAAGATCTTTCCCAAAAGATTTTTGTTGACCACAAAACTTTAGACAGGTTAATCCCAACCTTGAGGGAAATCACTCCGAAATAACTTTGTTTACAAACAATAAAAGTATATCTAGACACTTGGGGCACTTTTTTCCTAAAGAAATAGGATTATACTTTAAGATTATTGGACATAAGATATTTTTTTACTGTGTAGCACATTCTGTGATCTACATGAGTGGGTATATTCAGGTATTCAGCTCATCTTGGTCTATCTCCTTAATTTTGGGCTTGTTTACACACTTTTTATAGTAACTGTCCCATTTGATGTACAATCTCTATTAATGACTTTGCTTCGGAAACCCAGCTAGCTACAGAGCAGACCCCAGTCTGTGGCATTTTGAAGTAATCGGCTGGGACTGAAAAGTCACCTCCATTTTTTGGCACATGGTATTGCGACAGACACTAATCTACCCTTATCACGATGGACCTTTTTATCCTCTCCAGGTTTAATGCCTGTCATCACCCTATTGTTACCCATATGTGCAGAGGAAGAATACAGCCCGTAAGACCTACAGACCTTGCCTATGTTAAAGGAATGGTTCCCACCTCAGTCTGATCACATTATAGGAGTCACACATTTGCTTTCTATAGCCAGGAAAAGGCATCCCATCCCCCATAAGAAGGCTCTAGGGCCTCTAACCAGTAGCTCTGTTTTGTCAGGGGTATGCTAAGGCCGGTGCTGCAGTGGGTGATCTCAGGAGATGGTCCACCAGATCCCGGCTCCCATTACTGTGTGCCCACAGAAACCCACAGCATGTAACTAGCACAAAGGTGCCCTAACCTGTGGGTGCAGTTGCCTTTTGTTATCAGTAAAAGCCCACCAGGAGTTTGGGAGTAAATTAAAGGTAGATGTTCTGCTCTGAACCAGTTGGGGGATGCATGCACTGACACAGAAAATGCCTATCTGGCTCATGTCCTCTTCATGATAATTTTTCCCAAGTCAAAAAGTGCCAGATGACAAATTTTAGAAAGGTTGATTTCTAACCCCTCTTCCTTCCATCTATTTCTCTACATTGTTTATAAATGCAAATGTGTTAGGACTGTGTGTTGATCTGTACCTATGGTGATGACAAAGGGCAGTCACTCAGGCCGGCCAGCTGGCCTGCGTTTGTTAACAGAGTATGCACTTGTACTTTTTGTGAGTTCTGTCTGGCTCTGGTTTCAGTAAAGGCCTTTGCTGAGTTTATAGCCTGCCACAAACCACTGAGCTGATCTGCTCTCACTTTCCTCCCTCTTCTCTCTATTATCTCTAAAAGCACTTCCTGCTTTTGATGTAGATTCTCTATTAGACACAAGGGATATAGGGCAGGTTTTCACCTTTGCCTGTAAGCACAAGGGGAGGAAAGAGTAAGGTGGCAGAAATATTATTAACTTTAAAATCTTCCCTCTACCTCCAAGATGAGAATAAATGTCCCCCAAAGAGTCCCTGAGATATGCACAGACAGCTCTTCTTCCCCCACAGGAATCTCCTGTCACCTCGAGTTTTTTCCTTCTTTTTCTTCCTTTAATGGAATATAAGACTCAGTGTATTGCAGAGATGTTTTCGAATGAAACTACTGTACTGCATCTGTCAGATGACACTTTCATAATATAAAACTCATCTGATCTGCTTCTTTTCAACACTTTCAATGTTTGTTATATGATGTCAATTATATCTTCACTTCCCTTACCCTAACAATTTCCCAGAGTTTCATTAGATTGGCCAGCTAAACCTCACATATTCACATTTAACTGCTCAAGCAACAAAACAGAAGTATATGAGTGGCTGATGTTAACCAAACCAAAGGCCACTTGAGAATGCCACTAAAAGAATCATGGCTGAAGGTTATAAATAGGTGACACTATTTATAAAGCATAAACAAAATGTTTCATGATGTGTAACATAAAGCCCAAGCAGTCATATTGTTAAAAACCTGTTCTTGTGCCTAATGTGTACATAAATAGCAGCATGAACACAGTATAATGAGCTGCTTTGTTTGGCCTCAAGCTAATCGCAGACATAGAAGACAAAACACTTCCTACTAATTGCTGGTCTGTCTTTAAGGAAACAAAAAAAAAAAAGTTGGGGGTAGGGGACTTACAATGTGAGGAAACATAGCAGGTTTTGAAAGAATCCAAATTATCTGAACATTCAGCAATGATCATATATTGGCGGTACTTAAGTCCAACAATAGCATGTTGATAACAGGAATGCTAATCTCTTGGCCTTCACCCCACCCAGCACTTGTTGCTCCTGAAAGATTAATGTTATCTCTCTATTTAAGTAACCCACATATACGTCCAAAATTAGACTGTAAAGCAAGAGCCTGCTTGGCTGGAATAAAATGGTTTTTAACATCAATTTATAAATATTCTGAAAACGCAAGTCACTTTCCCTCAGCTGAATGGCTAATGCATTATAAGATTTTGTGATACCCAAACCATTGGATGTCAGAAAGATTTAAGTTCAAATCAACATGCATTTATTCTATGGTACAGCAATATGGAAGGGTGATGGCATGAATATTTTACAGTAATGCTTCAATATTAAAATCCTCATATTGAGATTCTAGAGTAACATACAAATTATATTTAACCATCAAAAAATTCATTGAAGTACTTATTAGAGTATCGGTAATAATAGTCATTAAAATTTTATGATCACTTAAAAGAACACTAAATAAAGACAGTTTAGCAAATGCCCTATTTACATATTTTAACGAGACTCACATAGTAATATCAAAATCACATTGAATTTGAGAGTAAAATTAAACTTGCCCTCAAAAGAACAGATATATTATGGGTCTGCACTGCTAGGCTTGCTTGTTTTCCCAATAGTGGGGTGAGTTGCACTGATTCCTTCACTGTCCCTTTTTGGACCAGCTATATTATTATACAAAATTTGACCAAGAGGGGTTCAATCTATTGATAAAGAATAAAATTAACTAAGCAGACTACACAAGAACTGAGTCTGCAACCTTAGTCTCATTTGGTATCGTGTTCTATTTTGCTCAGCTAAAAGCTTACAAATGTACCCACCTGATTTACATATATAACTAATATTCATATAACTATTCAGACATATGTATGTATACACATATGTGACTTGCTTTCATTTTCAAAATTTTAGAATATTTATGCAAGTTCTAGTCCTGAAGTGTCTGTATATTTAGTATACTTAGTTGATTTTTATAGCATCTTCAAAAATGGTGATTCTCCAAATTTGTACAAATCCAGGGTAGAACATAAAATAAAAAAAAAAAAAATTGGTGGAATTTGTTTTCTTTGCTTCCATGTTTAAGGTTAGGAGTGATTGCTGTAAATTCAACGAACTTGAGTGAACAGTGGGGTCACTAGAAATTCTCGGAGAGAGATATATGTAGGCACTCAGGGAAGATGGGTGGCCGGGGGTCAACAACCAAGCCTTCTGAGAACAGCCGTGCCATTGACATAGGTCACTGTGGTTTCTTTGGGACATATGATACAGCGGCAAACACATCCACTAGAACCCTGTAGGTTCTGTCAGAATTTCAGGCTCTCATGAGTGAGTGGCAAATTAATTTGGCTCAGCATTCAGCTCCACAAAATCCCATTAGGAATAATAATAAAAAAAAAATCACACCAATATATGAGTCCTTAGCTCTTTTCCTTGTTTAATGCATTTACAGCATATCTAACATTATGAAATCAGAGAAGTGAAAGACTTCCTAATATCATACAGTTCTGATGTTTGGGTGTGTGTGTGTGTGTGTGTGCACACTTACATGAGGAAGAGGGAAAATTAGAGAAGTCGCAGAGACTCTTACAAGCAGAAATTTATTAAAAAAAAATATTAAATACAAAATGAAAGTTAAATGTTTCCAGAAGTTTCTCTACATAGGCAAAGAAAAGATACCATCAGAAATATTTGGGGCCACCTTTAATCTATCATGGAAAATAAATTCATCAAAAAGCCCATTATCTCCATTGTTCCTGCTTCCTCTCTTCAAAAAAATGGGAATTAAGGTCTCTTACCTTCATTGGCTGTCAATTAAGTAGGCTTGAGCAATAATTTACATGGTAGCTGTAGGAACTTTCCAGTTAGGACATTAGCTTTTTTTCCTGCAAAACTAATGCTAAGCCAGAAGTATTTCTATATTCTGAAATATATGCAATGGTGACAGAAGACAAAAGACTACAAGTAATACACAGGCCCTTCTGAAGCATGTTTACCTTCCCAGTCCTATCTTTTGAGGTTAATATTAAAATCACAACATAGAATGTTTTGTTTTGTTGAAGAGTTAACAGATACCTGGGAAACTGACCTGATAACTGACACTCAATACATGTGGCCAGCAGAGAGTCAAATTTAACTAGAAATACCTAGTTGGCCAAATATCCTAAAATTTTTTAAACTGAAATGCTCATTCGGTGTGAATTAGAAAAGCCCTGAGCACACAACACTGAGTCAAGAAGATCCATAGCACACAATTTCTCCACCTGCGGTTCTTTTCAATGTTTCAAAAGTAAAAATTAATCCCTTTTGTTATTAAAAATCTATCTGAATACATGTAGAAAAGAATTTTTTCATATAACTTAGGAACCCTCCATTCTATAATAGCACATAGTACGGCACAGTTTTCAAAAGCCTGGGCTCACAAGCCAATGTCTGGGTCTGAATCCAAGCTCTGTAACTTATCAGCTATGTGATTATGATCAAATTATTTAATATCTCTGTTCCTAAATTTTGTCATCCACAAAGTGGGTTGAAAATAGCATCTAATTCATAGCATTGTTTTGAGGGTGAAAAGACTTAATACGGATAAACACCCATAACACATAGTCAGCTCTAACTGTAAACCATCATTATTACCTACATATTTTAGTCCCCCACAACAGGAACAATTTGGTAGTTTAAATAGTATGCTATTCTCAGAGAATCCTTTTTATTCCAGTTTTTATCCACTCACTCATTCAATTGTTCATTTTCTCAAAAAATTTGGAGAAGGACCCACCACCAAAGAACTGGTAAACCAATAAAAAGAATTAGTAAGTCCTCCTCTTGAAAATAAGCATGCATTTTGGTGGGTAATTGAATTAATATAAGCCAATCCTCTCTTTACCTCTAATGTATTCACATTACATTGTTTTAACAAAATTAATAAGGGGTTTATCACTTATATGTGATCCAGGAAAATGCTTAAGATGAATTTTATTTCACCTGGAGGAAAAAAAATGGAAGGCTTTACAAGAACGTACTTTCCTGAAAGGTGGTAATCTCCCTTCATCCCCTATCCTTTGATCTGTGTCTATAGTTGCCATTTGGAGCATCCCTTCTACTTAAATATTCTCCATTTTAAGAAAACAGTTCAAGGCAGAACAGTATTTAGAATGATGTAGAGAAGGGGATTGATCTCTAAACATGTTTGGCTTACCAATCTGAAATCTGCTATCCCTTGAGAAAATATCAATATTGACATCATGTTTGGACACCAGATGTCAAGATACAGGGTGTTTTCCAATGAAGATTTCCATCCCATTTTGCTTTTACATTGGCCAATGAATATGGATAAGATCTGGAAGCAGCCCTGGATATGTATCCACAGCAGAAACTGAATGTAAGTGGCATATAAGTGATATTTATGTATAAAATTTTGCTTACTTACTCTAGGCTAACGTACTCAAAGTAATTCATACTAACCCTGACCTACCCCTATCCAAATGGGCAAAAATCCAATTTCTTATCCAATTTAAAGAACTTTCTTTTCTTTATGTTGTACTGGAAAATTATGCCTGTGTAGCTCACGACACTACTAAAAGAAACATCCCAATGATACATGCTTAAAAGACCTTTGACAAAGAGGTGCGCTACCGAGGGCCACACACAGTAATTATTTTTGTCAATTCCATACATCTCATCAAAAAGTGGCCATTGTTTGCACCTTTGTATTTTGTTGCTAGGTGAGGGAGATGGAGAAGGATTTTAATCCACATGTTCGGGGTATGTGATGATAAAGCCACGCCCCTTAGAAGAAGGGATTCCCTCAGATATCCCTCATCTCTAGTCAACATGTGAAGTTCTCAACAACCCCACTTCCACACCATCATCTTGAGGAAGCAGAATGCCCCATGACTGATCAGGTCATTTGGGGCAGTTCATCAACCACAGAAGACAAAATTTTACTGTCTAAGTCATATTGGCTTTGCTGTCAGATCTGCCCACTGATGGCATATGGGGATTAATCTACTGCAACAGATGGCTCCACTGAGTTCCCTGATGAAGTGATTATTGCTCCTTCCAACAGTATTCCCAAATCCAGTCAGGCCTTAGGAATGCTTCTCAAGTCCATCTCTTTCTTTCTAGTTCTACTGCCACCAACCTCATGTGGGGCCCTCACTGTTGGACACCTACAATATCTGCAGTGATATGCTAACTAGACTGTTCCTATACGTCTTTCCGTTCTCCCATCTCAGACACTTGTGCACCCATGACTTCCCTGCACAGAGGCCTGAACTGGATGACTACTGTCTACAGGGCACAGATCTGGCCTGCAATTCAAGCAACACCTCCCATGACCTGGACCTTATCTCCAAATTCAGCCTTTTATAAAAACTTGGCTCCAGCCAAAATGATACTATACCCTGAAAACACCACAGAAGTTATACCTGTGAGACTCTGCTGACCACAATGACCTCAATGGAGAAAGTCCTTCCCCTTGATCTCTGCAGTTCTAAGAACGATTCTTTAAGAACAGTAGAAATTCTACTTCTAAAGGACTTCTTAAAACTCTCTGGTCAACTTTAATCGGTTCAGGAACTGAGCTCTGATAGCTGGCATCTGCCATATTTATATGGAACCTTGGCTATGCCTTCTGGAATTATTAGTTTTCTTTTAGGCATTCTTTGATCCTTCTCAACTGAATCCTCGGCCCTCAGACACAGACTCTGACACCTGAAATTCCCCGTACATATCAGAGTGGCCTATACGTAATAAAAACAACTTGTTTACTATGATGTCAAGAGAAATGTGTTTCTCCTTTTTATTAAGCACCTCCAATGGAACACAAATTATTAATAAATTTATATATACATACACACATTTCTCACAAGATAGTATACATAATCATTTCATTAGTAGGCCATAACTTTTATGGGTGTTCTGCTTTTTGTAAATTCAATTTATAAGCTCAGAATTTTCCTAAAGAAGAAACTTAGATGCATATCAATCACTGTGGTTACAGATTTCTTTTTCCAAAATAGTCTACATTGATTTGAGCCTTCAAAAGGCTCAAATAAATTACTAGTATATTTTGAAAGAGATTTACTTTTAGATGAGTTTAGCACTTATTAGACATATGGAAATAAAGAAAGAAGGGAGATATACTCATGTGACATAATCTAAATACCTTTTGTAGAAGATAGCATGTTTAAAATCGTCTTCCTTTTTTTCTATAGAAGTTCAAAACATTTACTTCTGTAGTCACAGTTCAATGCAACCTATGATTAAACTTTGCAAGAGTCAAAATCATTATAACTCTACCTTCTAAGAACAAATATGATACATGGAACAGGGAAGATCTTGCTTTCTGTATTATAAGGATTAGCATTACCTATATAGGTGATACATTTTTTGTTTGTTTGTTTTTTGTTTTTTTAGTAAATTCCTACATCCTGAAAACCTGTGGCTCACAATCCCTGGGCCGCAGACCAGTAGTATTAGGAACCGCTGCACATCACTGCCTGAGCTCTGCTGCCACCCCGCTACCCAAAAACCCCCATCTGTGGAAAAATTGTGTTCCATGAAACCAGTCCCTGGTGCCAAAAAGGTTGGGGACCACTGCTGTAAGCAATATACCTGCATGTTGAGAACAGAACATACTAACGTAAAATATTCGCTGCCCCTGCTCTTCCGGCAAAGCAGGAGTACCAGTGATAAAAACTCTGCTACCGATGGCCCAAGGAACTTGAAGAGTTACTTTATCAACTTTGAGTGCGTAAGGAAACTTAAAACTAGACAGAGCCTCATAAATACTGACAAGGATATCTAGACCATGTAGCACTGAAAATTTACCCATGTCATATTAAACTATTAACCTTTCTAGGAAACATAACCCTCTGAATGGTGTTAGAGTTAACAGTAACTCTATATGATAAACATACTGAGGAATTGCTGGAGTTGTATACAGGCTGGAATGGGCATAAAGAGCTTGTATGTGCACGTATAGCACAAAACACAGAAACACAAACAAATGTAGGACAAAGACAGGTCTATACCGAGAGCGGATATTTGTTGTGCTCAAGGGTATATATTCATGTGGCTCAAATGTGCTATGCTGGCAGGATCATTATTTATGACTCAAACTCTACTATCCAAGTCCATATCTTTGGAAGAATAATATTTGGAAAATATCTGGAACACTTTACTTTTCTCCAAAATATGCCAAATAATTATCATTCCCATTAAGATCTAGAAAAAAGCCCAAGGATGCACAAAAAACCCATGAGTGACCACCAAAGACTGGCCTTGGTCTCTTTGTCCCATAAATCACAGGCAGTAGGATGTTAGAGCACTAAAAAGCTGAAGAGGAATAAATTCCTAGAACCATGAATAGAAACCTGCCTTTGCTCATTTCCAGCAATACTGTGAGTTTCTGTTACTGTGCTCAATTATCAGTGCAAAGATGAAAGAGCACTCAGATACTTAACGGTGTCTAATAATAGACAGTTTAGACCAGAAATAATTCCAGACCTCTAAGAAACCTGTCAAAATTTCCCAGAGGTAAGAAACAATGACCTACGGTAGACTGTGGTCATGACCCTGAGGTCCAAGTGCTAACTCTAAAAAAGTGCCATGGGATATTTGATGACAGCTGATCAAGACGTCATTTTACACCTTATCTGGAACAGACAATATACTTTGAAATGAATATTCAGCATACTTGCATTCAATACCACATGGAAATTCACAGAGACACAAGAAAAAAAAATGCCATTCTTCCTCTGTTTAGGCTATTCGTGAATCAATACATGACCCAACTTTCATCTCTGTGCTACTGCTCTCAAATTCACATCTCTATCCCTGAAATTCTCACCCAGGTTCCAGCTTCAAATTTTTAATTGCTTACAAGTCATTTTGATTTGGAGACCCCATGGCTACCTAAAAATCCAGCACACCTTAACTGAACTCCTCATGAATCCACATTCAGTACTTATCAGAGGACTCAGCTCATAGGACAGAGAAAGCACTCTTAAATATTCATCATGTAAATTGCTATTTCTTCTCATACCAGCTTCCACTCTCAAATTCCCCAATTCTGTTTCTTGGTCATTAGTTTCCTACTTTGCGTCTTCGAAATAATTGGGTCTTATTAAGTTGTTCCCCTCTCGGGACCCTCATTCAAACACTCACCAAATATCACAATTCCCTCTTCAAAAACTCTGTCAGATTTACCTCTTTGAATGCTAAAACACTCAGTGATTGCCTTATACCTGGGCCAATAAAACTGTCACCTCCTTTAGCACAACTACCAACTGTCCCTTTCTCCTTTCATCTGATCCTAATGATTAGGATTCATAAAACAATAGCTTTGCTCCTTTCTCAGAAAACCCATACTGGCTCAAAACCGTTGCATCAACTCTAAACCACCGCTTCTGTCTGTAATGTCTCTCTAAACTGAGTCTGCCCTCCCTATCGATCCTTATCACCTACAGAATGTTCCCATAACACCACTGGATCACTTTTGTCCTGACTATAATTACGAAAACTCTTCACTGATGCTCTGTTGCCAAAAAAAAAAAAAAAAAAAAATCTATATCAACACTTGAGGTTGATCCTTACAATACTGTCTGGCTTCTTTTTTTTCACCTGGAAACACTGCATTTCCCTAAACAAACACCAAATTGTAGGTGGCTAGAGATAAGCATGTAGGAGGCAATACACTATAGTGATTAAAATCCAAACTCTGGAGTAGACTGCTTGGGTTCGAATTCCAGCTCCAGCACTTAGAAGTTGAATGACCTCAGGCAAGACTTTTATCTTTTGTGTCACGGTATCCTCGTCTGTAAAATGAGGGAAATAATAATATCCACTTCAAATGGTTCTTGTTAAGAATCAAATGAGCTTATATATACACAGTATAAGTGCTTAGATGTGTGTACAAAGCACAGTTGATAACACAGTTTTTTTAATTATTATATTTCTGTTAGCCACTGTTCACTGTCTCTCTCTTCCTGTGTCCCTGTATCTCTTTCTATCTCTGTCTCCATCTCTCTGTATGTCTGTCTGTCTGTCTGTCTCTCCTCCCTAACAGTCAAGATGGGGGGAAAGTTGTTCATGCTCATTACTTCTACGTCCCATGCACTTCTCAAAGTACCAGTACCTGATTTCTGTCCATGCTATTCTAAAAAAACTGTTCTTGCCAAAATCAGCTTTGACCTCTTTGTTGCAAACTCTATGATACTTTCAGTTCTCTTAACGGACCATTCTACAGCTTTTCACATTTTTTTTTTTTTTTTACCACTTCCT
>RJWJ010004380.1:0-76480 GCA_004363605.1 Indri indri
CCGCCTCGGCCTCCCAGAGTGCTAGGATTACAGGTGTGAGCCACCACGCCCGGCCCTGGGTTTTTATATTTTTAATTAGTTTCTAAAAAAATAAAGCAAAGGCCAGGCGCGGTGGCTCACGCCTGTAATCCTAGCACTCTGGGAGGCCGAGGCGGGCGGATCGTCCTGAGCTCAGGAGTTCGAGACCAGCCTGAGCAAGAGCGAGACCCCGTCTCTACCAAAAATAGAAATTAATTGGACAGCGAAAAAAAATATATACAGAAAAAATTAGCCGGGCGTGGTGGCGCATGCCTGTAGTCCCAGCTACTCGGGAGGCTGAGACAGTAGGATCGCTCGAGCCCGGGAGTTTGAGGTTGCCGTGAGCTAGGCTGACGCCACGGCACTCGCCCCAGGCAAGAGAGTGAGACTCTGTCTCAAAAATAAATAAATAAATAAATAAATAAATAAAAACCCATCTTATTTTGCAGGTAGCACAAAATCAGGCCACAGCTTGTATTTGGCCTGTGGGTCGTAGTTTGCTGAGCACCATTGGATTCTCTTGAAGAATTTTTATAAGGTTGATGTTATTTCTTTCTTAAATGTTTGGAAGAATTCATTTTCAATCTATCTTGGAGTTTTCTTTGTGGGAAAACTTGTAAATTGCACCCTTAACTAACATAGGACTATTTAGATTTTTATTTTTTCTTGTGTCAGTTTTTGTATGTTCAGTTCCTCTTGGAATTTTTTTCATTTCTTCTAAATTTTCAAATGTATTGATATAAAATTGTTTAAATACCCTCTCATTATCTTTGTAATGTCTGTAGGCTTTATAGTGACATTCCCTTTTTAATTCCTGATTTCTTTCTCTTTTTTCCTCCATTGGACTTACAAGGTGTTTATTAGTTATGTTAATATTTTTAAAGAACCATGTTTTGTTTTCTTGATTCTCTCTATTGAATTTTAAAAAAATATCTGTTCTTATTGCTATTATTTCCTTTTATTCTTTGCATTTGATTTGCTGGGTTTTGTTGTTTTCACTGATTAAGATGAATGTTTAGATTATTGAATTTTTTTCATATTTTTCTTTTTCTGTACTCATGCACTTAAGAAGCTATAAATTTCCACCTATGCATGGCTTTATCTGGATTGTGCAAGCTTTTTAATGCCATTTTCATTATAATTTCGTTTAAAATATATCTATTTTTAAAAAATTTTTTCTTTGTCCCATGGCTTATTTCGAAATGTATTTCATAATTTCAGGGATTTGTGAATTTCCTAGTATTTTGCTTTCATTTTGTTACTGATTTCTAGTTTAATTTCTGTATGGTCACTGAATTTACTGTATATAATTTCAGTTTTTAAAAATGCTTTGAGTTTTGCTTTATTGTTGGTTATGTAGTCAGTTTTGTAAATGTTTTGTGTTTACTTGAAGAGAGTAAGTCAGCTGTGAAGATCTGTCGGTTCTACACGTCAGTTTAATCAAGTTCGTTAATCATGGTGTTGGGATTTTCTGTTGACTATCAATTTTATTATCTGCTTTCCTGTCAGTCACTGAGAATGGTATTTTAGGATCCCCTGCTGTAATCGTGGATTGGTATTGTTTTCTCTTTTTAGTTGTCAGTTTTTGCATATTTTTGCATATTTCGAAGCTGTTGTAGGCCTGTGCAGATTTAGAATTTTTACACTTTCTTGTTAGAATAACCACCTTTTTATTACTGGGAAGTGTCCGTCTTTTTCCCTTGTGTTCACGCCGCGTCTGTTTCAGTTTCCGTGCTGGCCGGCCCGGCACCGCCCCGCTCAGCGCAGCTCTCAGCGTGCCCGCCGCAGCCTGGCGGGACGGGCCCGGAGCCCCTCACGCTCTGCTCAGCTCTCGTCCTCCGGGCGGTGGCTGCAGGTCAGCACCTGCTCCGGGGGAAATGTGGGCTCAGAAGGTTCCTCTTTTCACTTCCCGTCTCCGCCATACCTTGGCCCTTCAGGTTCTGGCTGTCTTGACAGCTCACTGATTCCGAAGCCTTCACATGTGCACACCTGTGTTTCGTGTGTCAACCTGTCCTCCTCGTTCTTGCTGGGGGTTAGTCTGAGATAATCTGGTAGCGCAGAGTGGAAGTCAGCGTTTCAGTGAAATGGCAGAGACACGTCATCTCAGTGTGTGCACCTGTCCCTCCTGGTGCGGATTCCCCCAGCACGTTGTACCTGCACTCCGACCTCCACGCGTGCCGCGGGCCTCACGGGCTCGCATTCACCGTTATGTTGCAGTGACATAGCTGCTGGGCGTATTTTAAAGTGGACTGAAATACATCTGCAGCCTCGAGCTGCTCTTACAGCGCTTTTATTCAGGCATTTTATGAGGTGATTTGTGTCGCACCTTATAAATGGTCTCAAATCTCCCTGACCTGAATGCAGTGGGCAGAGCTGTCCTGCCCCGCCTTCCCCACCCTGCCTCCTGGCCTCCCTCCCACGCCTTTTACCTTTTTCTCCCAGTATGAATGAGGAATTCATTCAGGACTTAGCTTGGGAAGTAACCTGTAGGACGCTGCTTTTCATGCCATCGTCCCGAGACTGTTCCAGAAACGCCCTCACTCCAATGGCAGCAGCTGCGATTTCCCTCCTGGGCGGGGTGGGAGCTGGGCTTCGTTTCTCTCAGTCTCATTTTTGTCATCTGTTGAGCCAGGGGCTGCAGTAAGTGACTCTGAGAGGTCACGATCCTCCTGTTCCAGTGGCAGTTGGGTCCAGGAAGGTTGGAAGTGAGCCAGGGGCCAGCAGATGGACGATCTAGGACTTTTTGCACCGTGGTGGGTGCGGGTGCAACACAGCGTCTCTTCCTTAACAGGTTTTTTGGGATGAGGGAAGGCCGAGGGTAAGAACTGTTTTTCCACATTAAAATTTACCTTCTCTGTTTAGTAATCCAAGCATTGTATGTAATATGCTTAGGTTATACATACCATGTTTAGTGTATTACATTTAAATGCGTACTTTATTCAATATAGTTGCTCACTTTAAACATTGAAAATAAATATGCTTTATCTACAAAGTGACTTACGGATTGCTTAGTGTTAAGGAAGCCGCAGTTGTTCTCCCTGCGAGAGGCAGGGCTCTGTGACCGGAAGGCCCTCTCTGCCTTGCAGTGGAGTAGTTGTTGTTGTCGTGTTGGAACCGTGTCCTCCTCCAAGATGGCCGTGAGTGTGAAGGTTAGCTGACGGGCCGCTGCTGCCAGGTGACCGCCTGTGCCGCTGCCCGCTGCCTGGCGTTGGAGGCGGTCTGCCACCTGGTGTTCGGGGAGGAGCCCCTTGGAGCGGCCGCCGAGACGGACGGTCACGGGGCAGAGTTCGGTTGTCCCTGGCTAGCTCCCCTCCTCCCCGTGCCCCTCTTCCGTCCTGGATGCCAGGCAGCCGAGGCCGTTGGAACCAGGCGGAATTAGCAGCTGCCACGTCCTCCTGGCTCAGGGTCCCCTTTAGGGCATGGTTGTGGGTCTCCCCCCATGGTCCTGCAGAAGGCTGACGTTGGGCCGCGCAGGCCACTCACAGCGTCCCTCCTTGGCCCTCCTGTTGCTTTCCCGGCAGCTGTGCGTGAGCTACCAGCGACCTGCAGACGTCGGCTGCCATGCCGGCTCCTGCCCGTGACCGTGGCCGCCTCCCGCCGGGCTCAGGCTGCCTTCTCTGAGAGACTTCACCTTGTAGGGCCTGGTAAGGATCAAGTGAGGCCGGCGTGGAGCCAGTGCCTGCTCCTGCCCAGGGACGTCAGCTGCTGTCCTCATCACAGGATCCAGAACCATCCCTAGCCCAGGGCCGGCCCCTGGGTGTCTCTGGCAAGTGTCAGTTTAATCAGCCTTGTCATGCTCGTGCCCTTTTTGACAAATATAAATAACCTGTGTCCTTCAGTGTTTGAGATTCCAGAATAACTTGAACATCAGTTCACAGAACAAATCAAGCAAGGGTGTGTGTGCACACGCCAACTTCCCCTCCCCCACGGAGAACCGCCTGGTGGTCTGGCCTGAACCGTGCCCACGTGATGCCCCCACACGCTGCCGCTGCCCAGGGCACAGGCAGCACAGGAGGGGCAGCGGGAGGGGCCTGTGCAGAGGACAGCCAGAGAGAAGCTGGCATCGCCCCGCCCCCTGGCAGCTGGGGTCTGTCTCGCCGAGATGCAGGGCAGTATCAAATGTGTGTTTTGACTTTTGGTGGTTAGTGGCTGCAAACCTTGAAGCCCAGCTCTTGGGGAAGGGATGACAGGGACGGGCGTTCCCACCATTCCTGTAGGGGCCCCGCCTTCACAGTCTGCACCGCTGCGGGGCACGGGCCCCTTCCGAGGCCTTCTGGGGCAGCCTGGGTGGGGGGCCTGTGGCCAGCTGCAGGCCTGGCCTTGCGGGACGCCCCCTCCCCACGCTGGGCCCGCTCTGCCTGTGGCCTGGGCGTGCTGCTGCTCTCTGGCGGCTCGGGGCCTGGAGGAAAGAGCTCAGCTTACACTCCCAGCCTTTCAGGCGGTCAGCGGCCGCCAAGTGGTTTCTTAAAAAGAATTCCTCCTCCCCTGATTAATTTCTGGCATGCGGCATTGGGAGCTCTTGCGTCAGTAAATCGTCATAAACCCCCAGTTGTCTGGATCAGACGTAAACATCCAGGCCAGCTCCACTGCTCCTGACACCCGGCCAGGGCCGGCCGGCACGCAGAGCTCCGCGGCAGCTGGAGGTGGAGAAGGCCAGTGGGCGCCGGCAGGTCAGGCGCGTGGCTGCCCCCGATGGAGCCCTTCCTCGGAGGCTCCAAGCTTGGCCCTCAGATGCACACTGCGCTCGCTGCGGGAGGGTGTGGGGCACAGATGTGATTTGTTTGCTGAAATATTTGGCATTTTTTTCCTCCCCGCCCCCAACTCTCAATTCCCATTAGTAGGGTGTTGTACTTGTCCCGAGTGTTTGCACCCTTCCAGTGGGTGTTCTGCAAGGTTAAGAAAGTTCCCCGTGTGACAGGTGTGCGCAGTGTGTTTTGGGGTGTGGGAAACCAGGGGTCATACCGCACAGTCCTCGTCCAGATCTCGGGGACAGAATGCTTTTTGGAAGGCTTCCTGTTGCATTCTGTGACACTCACTGTGAGGCTCTTGTGCCAGAATTGGAGACCTCAGAGAGTCCCTGGGCTGCATGTGTCCCACTCTTGTTTGTGTGGAACGCTTCTCATCTGGGCTCCCTTGCAGAGCTCTGCTGGGTCCTCAGAGAGGCCAGAGACCAGGGGCTGCTGTCCCCACAGCCCTCGGTTGAGTGGCCGGCACCCTCGGGCCTGTGTCTTGGCTCCCTGGGGGGCTGGAGGAACTGGGGCCGCCAGCTTCTTCATGGGTGACTCGGGCAATTGGCAAGTAGTGACTGGGCCCTGCTACAGGTGGATGATGCGAAATTGTGGCTTCCGGGGTGTCTTCAAGGGGCTCATGTTCCTGAGGGGCACGTGAGACCATGGCCTCTGGAAACCAGCAGCTGGTAGGCGCTGAGGGACACGCAGTCAGCGTGGGGCCTTGGGTGGGCTTGCCTCGACCTTCAGAAGAGATGGGGCCCCTGAGCCCTGGACAGTGGGCGTGCGGGCACGGCAGTGGACGGGAGGGCCGAGGCCGTCCGGGGCCCCCACTGGATGCTGGTCGAGAACCGGGAGGGGGAAGGGCCTGGCCGTGCTCGTGAACTTGGCCGTGTGTCTCTAGGCTTGCTCTAGTTTCCAAACGCCTGCAGGGCACAGGTGCACGTTGGGAGTGTGTCAGGCCCTGGTTCCGATCCCATCCTGCGAGCCGGGCACAGTTGGGCACACTTTCCCTCAGGAGGCCCCGTGGGTAGAACCGCAGTCCGGGGCCACATCCAGGTGCTACTATTTGATTTCAGGGTCTTCGGCTTCTACTTGTTTCCCACCTGTGCACACATGTGGCATGGGCCACAGTTTAAGGGAGGTTCATGAATGAAAAATAAGTCCAGGGTGTCTGCGGTAGTAACTTGGGGTGTAAAACTGGGAAGAGACCACCTATTGGCAGAACAACCAGGCGTCACTCCCTGGACACCAGGGCTCTGCAGGACAAGCGACCTGGACCCCAGCACGTCTTTTACCAGACCTCAGCCCCAGGGCGAGGGAGCGAATGTTTATTAGGCCCAGGCGCGTCTCGTTCATGCCTCACGCTCGCCCTGTGGGAAAGTGCAGCTTCCCTCCCAGGTGGGGACGTGTGGCTGAGCCCTGTGCCCGAGGAAGCCAGCTGTGGGGGCAGAGCCAGGACCAGGGTCTCGGCCCGCCTAACCCGCAGGCCCCTGTGGCTTCCGTGGGGCTCCGCTGCACAGAGATCCCGAGACGACTGTTCAGCGAAGGCAGTTAGTTAATCATCACAGTCAGAGTTGTGCAGAAGCAGGTGCAGACTGTTTGGAACCATTCCTGAGTGATGTGGTCTCGCTCGCTCTTTGTGTCTTGTGCCTCGAACTCACGGGGTTTGAGAAGGGCCAGCCTGTGGGTTTGTTTGCCCTTCTCCTCAGGGTGGTGAACGGGGGTGCCTTCCACGTGGTCAAGACCGGCGTGGGAACCGCCGCGTCTCAGGTGCTGTGGCTGCCGTGTGCTTGGACCGCAGACGCGCAGGTGCCGCTTGCTGGGGTGCGCGCTGCAAGGCCGCAGAGCTCCCAAGGAAATCGTGCAGACTCTTCTGGGCTTTAATAACCTTTGCTTCTTTCACTTATTGTGTCTTGAAGGTTATTCCACGTCAGTTAATAAATCAATTCTTTATTCTTTTTTCATACTTGAGTACTATTTTAGTTTATTTACCAACGTGTATATCAATTTCTTTGTTCATCAAAGTTCTTTTTTTATTGTGGTAAAATATACATAACATACAATTTACCATTTTAACCATTTTTTAAGTGTGCAGCTCAGTGGCAGCAGGTACTTTCACATTCCTGTGCAACCATCACTGTCCATCTCCAGGACTCCCACCTGCCCCAGTAGACAGCTCCTGTTCCTTTTCCGCAGCCCCCACCACCCACCATTCTCCTCCTTTCTCTGTGACTCTGACCACTCTAGGGACCTCATTTGAGTTGGATCATATAGCACTTGTCCTTTTGTGCCTGGCTTATTTCACTGGGCATGATGTTTCAATATTTATCCATGTTGTGGCATGTGTCAGAATTTTGTTCTTTTTTTGAGACAAAATCTCACTCTGTCACCCTGGGTAGAGTGCAGTGGCATCACCATAGCCCACAGCAGCCTCGTGTTCCTGGGGTCAAGCGATCCTTCTGCCTCACTGTCCTGAGTAGCTGGGATTACAGGCATGTGTCACCACAACCAGCTAATTTTTCTGTTTTTAGTAGAGATGGGGGTCTCGCTCTTGCTCAGGCTGGTCTCGAACTCCTGAGCTCAGGGATCCTTCCGCCTCGGCCTCCCAGAGTGCTGGGATTACAGGTGTGAGCCACCGCGCCCGGCCAATTTCGTTCCCTTTTAAGACCGAATAATATTCCATTGTGTGTACATATCACATGTTGTTTCTCCATCTGTTCACGGACACCTGGGATGTCTCCGCTCTTGGTTGCTATGAATAATGCCGCAGAGGTGGGTGTGCACGTGTGTGTCTGAATCTCTGCCTTCAGGTCTTCAGGGTGCGGGTTAACACCGAGGAATGGAACTGGCAGATCATGTGAGAGTTCTATGTTTGATTTTTGAGAAGCCACCAGGCTGTTTTCTCTTTTCCAGCTTTTTGGAGAATGGCCATCCAATGGGTGTGAAGTAGTCTCTCATTGTGGTTTAGATTTGCAGTTACATGATAATTAGCGATGTTGAGCATCTTTTCATGAGCTTATTGGCCATTCGTGCATCTTCTTTGGAGAAATGTCTATTCTTTTGCCCGTTTTTGAATTGAGTTGTTTGTGTTTTTGTTGTTAAATTGTAGGAGTACTTCCTATATTATGAATATATGATTTGCAGATATTTTCTCCTATTCCGTGGGTTGTCTTTTCATACTCTTAATGCACAAAAGTTTTTAATTTTGATGAAATCCAATTAATCTATTTTTTTCTTTGGTTGCTTGGCCTTTGATGTCATATCTAAGAACCCACTGCCAAATCCAAGGTCATGAAGATTTCCAGCTATGTTTTCTTCTAAGAGTTTTATGGTTTTAGTTCTTACATTGAGATCATTGATCTATTTTGAGTTAATTTTTGCCTATGGTATGAGGTCGGGGTCCAGCTTCATTCCTGCCTGTGGTGTCCGGGTGTCCCAGCACCACCTGCTGAGGAGGATGCTGCTTGCTCTTCAGCTGCTGCGGGGGCGTGAGCATTGCAGAGGAAAGATCTTGCTACCTTTTCAGGTTTCCTTTGGAAGCACCTTGAGCTCCCGTTGGTTTCCCGTCCCTGCCGTGTTTGTATTTCTCCTTCTCTGGCTCCTGTCCCTGCCGCTGTGTCCCTGCATCACCACCGCACACCCCCACCAAGGGATGGAGAGTTTGGGAGCGGCCGATGGCTTTCTGCAGGCCACGGAGCAGCCAGTGTGCAGCTTAGGTTCCCAGTCGTGCCGACCGCGAGCTATCACATCCCGTGCGTGGGCTCTCGGGTCCCCCTCTCAGCGCGCTGCCTGCGGGCCCTGGGCGTGCTGGCCGGTGCATGGCACCAGGTGGGCTGCTGAGTAGGGAGCCGCAGCGTGCACATGCAGGCGCCTCGGCTGGCCTCGGTGGCACCCGCGGAGCAAACCCACGGTGGCAGTAGGCCCTGCAGGGAGCAGGATTTATTTCATCTGCAGGGGCTTAAGTATTGCTGTTCTTGCATTAAATCGAAACTGCACAGAGACCCAAATTGCTGTTGTTCTTTTGCTTTTGCTTTTCTTTCTTTCAGAGCCTTCCTGTCTGGGCTGGTGCGCAGCGCGGGCCAGTTTCTCTATGCCGGGTTCACGTCGGTGGCCGTGGCGGAATTGGTTTTCCCATAGCGTGCCACAGGGCTGGCCGCCGGGCTGTTTCCTTTGCCTAGTTGTGGTTGCCTTTTTGCCTCTGCCTGTCCAATTTGGGTTTCAAATGCAGGATCATCTGACAATCTTATGTTCGAAAATATTCCTCAGTTACCCAAAGTTTCCAGTTGATGTGCTACAGCTAGCTTTTTACTTTTTTAGCTACCGTCCAGTTTCATGCCTTCAAGTGTGCTAATCCTTAGCATTTCAGGTTACATCCGCCTCTGTCATTGCCTTGTGAATGCACCCCACAGGCTGCGTCCTCGTTCAGATGCTGCTTCTGTGGCCGTCCGAGCTCCCAGCATCTTCCTTCACAGCCGGGCCGGGGGAGACGTGAGCTCGGCCTCCCCTCTCCTGTTTCCACACGTGAGATTCAGTCTCAACTTAAAATCTGGCAATGCTGCAAGGTATAAAAAAGGAAGGAAAAAGCCCCGTTACCCTTCCAGACCACAGTCAGCGGAGAGGGACAGTTCTGAGAAAATCACGGGTGACGTTTGGTGTAGATTCAAAGGAGGGGGTGGATCTCTGTCTCCGTCTCTGTCTCTCCACGCCCCACACCTAGCCTGTTTCATACGTGATAGAACCACAGCGGTGTCTTTCATAGTGCGTAATACTTCAGTACTTAAACATCCTCTGTTAACAGGAGTTTAACTTTTTCCGTAGTAAGCAACTCAGAGAACGTTCCACAGATCTTTGTGTTCCTGGCTGACTGTTTCTGAATTAGTTTTGTTAGGATAAATTCCTAGAAATAGAACTGCGTAGACGAGGGGCACACACTAGAGTAGCTCTCATTATCGGGCTGCCCTCCGTTTGGGACATGTGCACCCCACTCGTGTGGACGAGGATGGCTTCTCGCACCCTGCAGCAACACTGGGTTTTCTCAGCGATGGCAGTTCTCTTGGGCTCCTTTACTGAAGGACGAAGAAGGAAGGTCCTCAAGAGTCTGCCCAGGGGCTCGTAGCAGATGTTGGTGACAGTGCGTGTCCCATCCAGGTGTGGGGCTCCTGGTGCGGGGCCAAGAGACGGACCCGGGCTGTCTGCACCAAGGGAGGACGGCAGAGTCTGCGCAGTGCCTTCCTCGGGCTGGTTCCCGTCCCTCGCCGTCACTCAGTCAACAGCCCTTTCCCCAGCATCTCCTGCATGCCAGGCCGCCCTGAGCCCTGGGGTCCGCTGGTGAGCCACACAGGGAAAGCCCCGCCCAGTGGCCTGTTTGTGCAGGGGGAAGTCCCGCAGCGAAATAGTACGCACAGTGAGAATGGCTGGCACAGTTGAATTGCTGCGTGCTTCCTGCGTAGTTACAGATTTCATTCTCACAACAACCTAGGAACAGGTCCTGCTGTCCCCACAATATCCCCATTTTACAGATGAGAAAACTAAGGCATCGAGAAAGGAAGTGGGCGGTTTGTGCTTTTAAGCCTAAGGCTTTCCTGCTGCTAAGCCTGTTGTCGATGTGCTCGCAGGTGTGGGTGCTGTTGCCGAGCATGCCGGAGGGTTGCGAGTGAGTCCAGGGGACAGTCCTGGTGTGGTCAGGCGTTCCTGTGGTCTTGTGTATTTGATGGGAAGGCTCTGCAGGGTTTGACCAGTGGGGTGACATCTGATTTACGTTTTGAAATCGCTCCGGGCTCCCGGGTGTGGTGGGAGGGTGGGCGCCGCTGCAGGATCTGAGTGGGGCGTGCCTGGCGTGGGGTTGGCTGAGGGTTGGCTGGAAGGTGGCGCTGTTGGGTCCCGAGGATGAATGGGATGTGGGGGAAGAGGTGTCCCCTACTCTGCCAGGACAGCGGGTGGGCAGAGGGGTGTGTACCTCCGTGGGGCGGGCAGTCCACCAGCCCCCGCAGGTCAGGGCTTCTCTGTGGACAGCTGCGAGACGTGGCAGTAATTACAAAATGTGTAAACTTAAAGCAGAAGAAAAGCGTTTTATTCTGTGGCAAGAAGAAGTGAATTAGTTGTCACTAAGAGGGCGAACTTCTCTAGACTCGGTGCTCCATAAAGGACCAAGCAAATGTTTCTCAGAAGCACCTGCTCCTGGGGATCACTCAGCGTTCTTTGCCATCTACCCGTGTTCACCTCGTTTGAGATCGCCTCTAAGCACAGAAAATGGTGCCTACTTTGATGAGGCTCGAGGTGTCTTGATGTTAGAACCTGTTAGAGACAACAGTAAAACAAAAATTATAAGCACATTTTATTTATGAACATAGATGTAAATCCCCAGATAGAATATTGAGGAAAAGAATGCAATAGCGTGTTGTATGGTTACTCATCACCAAACGTTTTATTGCAGGAATGTTGTAGTACAAGGAGAGCTGTGTCATTCATGTAAAAATGGGAGAATGTTTTGATAAAGACCAAAAAATACTCCAATTTTCATAATTGATTTAGAAGACTCTCCAAATTGGAGCGCGCCTATGGACAGCGTGTAACGTGGGCTCACCGCAGGTGACTTTCCGCTGTGAAGAGCAGGTTTCCTTCCCTCCCGACTGCTTACTTGTGGCTCGTGTACATTAGTTTGCACTTGCAGATCCCTGACTCATTGACGGGGTTATAATTCTTTACTGTCACTGTCCACTCTGGCGCCCACATCTCCAGATTTGGCCACTGGGAGCCCCAGGTGCTGGCTCCTCTGGCGGGTCCCTGAAATTGTGGGCCCTTCCTTGCCCTGATACACACAGCAAGATGTTCTGGCCTCCCCTTGTACTCTCCCTGCCCCGGCCCTGGAACCAACCGGCTGTTGCTCCGAGCAGGCCTGGTTCCTTTTCTCGGGGAGTGGTGGTAAAAACAAGCCGTGTGGGCCCCGGAGGCTGCAGGTTGCTGCGAGCTGTGATGAGGCCACTGCACTCCAGCCTGGGCGGCAGAGCGAGACCCTGTCTCCAAAAATACCCCCAAAACAAACAACGAAAAGCCCCAGCTGTGGGTGTGCTCGGTGCTCCGGGCCCTCTGTCTACTGGCCATGCCAGCACTGCGCTGTCCTGAGTGCCGGGGCTCTGTGGTCTGTTCAGCGGGTGCGTCGGGTTTCATGGTGAGTGCTTCTCCAGCCCTTAAGTATTTGAATTACGTCTCTCTCCTTGCTTTCTGGAAGTCCGATTAGCCGTGTGTCAGTGCGGTGGTCCCCGGCCTGTTTGGCACCGGGGCCGGCTCATGAGCGGCTGCAAACACAGGTTTAGCTTTGCTCACCAGCTTGGGCTCTCCCCTTCTGAAGTGTCGTGGAGACGGTTTTTCCAAGGTCGGGGGCGGAGCTCTGTGGCCCGGTCCCTAGCAGGCCAGGACTGGTCTCGTCCTCAGCCCAGGGTTGGGGACCACAGTGTCGATGTGTCTCCCTCTGTCCTTCAGGTCCCCTGACCTCTCGTCCTTTTCATCTCTTTATCTTCCCGTGCTGCGTTCTGGGTTATTGCCTCAGTGCTATTTTGCTGTTTGCCAGTTCTCTCTTTGGGTCTGTCCACTTGATTTACAGTTTTTATTTCTACAAGTTCTGTTTAGATCATTTTCAGATATGCCTGATCATTTTTGATACAAATAATAGCTGATACATATCGTCTCGTTGATTCCTTACCCTTCCTTCAGGGAAAGTGTGGGCTTTTATCATCCTCCTCTGGAAGATGGGAACCAAAGCACAGAGAGGTTAGGGAACCTGCCCAGGGTTGCACAGCAGGACCAGGTAGTCACTAGCGCTCCTGTGACCCTCAGATGACCTCGGTTGTTCCTTCAAGTCTGCCATTCCCATGGGTTTTGTGGCCCGTATCTCATTTTCCTGTCACTGATGTCTTTCCTGGGCTGACTCCTACTCATGATTTTTGATTGTGACTTTATATCCTTATAAATTTTTATAGACATTCTTTTGGGGCTGACAGCATGTTCATCCAGAGAGGATTTGTTTGCTTCTGCCTGGTGTCTGGGTGGTGCCACCTGGGCGGTGCCACCTGCGATACTCCTGAGGATGTTTGTCCAGACTCCCCCCGAACCTTCCCGAGCTGCTCTGTGGTTAGAGTTCCCGGGGGAGTCTTTCTTCACTGCCCCTTCCAGCCAGCGTCGAGCCCGGGCGGACGCGTCCTGCCTCCTCTCCCGAGGGAGCTGCAGCTGGACGCCCCGCCCACTCCCGGTGACCCAGCCGTCCTCAGGACGGGCGCCGGCTCCCCCCAGCCCTCGTCTCTGGACTCGCCCTTCCTTGAGTTCCTGTCCCTGAGGGTTCTGCCCACTGTCCTGCCAGCTCGGCCCTGCGTGTGAGGAGACCCGTGAGACTCGTCTGTGGGGCCCGACTTTCACACACAACAAACTTTCTCCGTGCGCCTGTCTCGGGCGCAGAGCCTGGGAGATCTGGGTGCGGGGGAGCCGAGGCCCTGGCCAGCCGCCTTTGCTAAGCGATGTGGAAACCCGCGAGTCATTCCTAACCGCCACCGACCTCCCGACAGGTCGTGAGGGCCCCCCGCCTGTCGTGTCGAAGCTCCGGCGGCGGATCAGAGCCGCGGCCCGTGGGGTGGTGGGAGCGGGCACGGTCGCGTTCGGTTTCCGTCTAGATCGTCTTCCTCTCCCAGGGAAGGCCCTTCCCAGTTTGCGATCGTCTCTTGGGTTTCTCCTTAGAGCCTCTTTCTTCTAAAATTAGTCGCTGGCTGCTACAGGGACATTTTCATCAGCTTATTTTGTCAAATACTTTTGTTGCTTTCCATTAAGAGTATATTTAAAAATATGAAACGAATTCAAGCAGAAGCCAGACTCTGCTGCGCAGAACATCTGTCGGGAGGAGGAAGAGACGGGCGGGGGTGTGGATAACGCCACAGCTTCCTGGTCCTGCCACCTGGGAGCATCCGCGGGGCACACGGACAGCTCAAGCCCAAGCAAAGTCCCCGGCCGTGGGTGCCCTGTGCCGGGCCAGCCGCCCTGGGCTCCCATCCCCTCACCGCACTGGGGTCTCTGCCTCGCGCTTCCGGGAGGTGGCCGGCCCGCGAGAGGAGTGCAGGCGGGCCGACGGTGCTGCCGTCCTCGAGGCTTTGCCGTCCTCCGGCACAGAGCTGGGGGGACTTTAGAGTGACTTCCTGAGCTCTTCATTTCCCGGGGAAGGCCCAGAGCTGCCCCACGGGCTGCCCAGCGGCAGATCAAGGACTGAGCCGGCCTTGGGCCAGATCGCGCTCTGCCGTGTCGCCGCAGAAAAGCTGCCGTGTTCCATCACTGCTTTAACACCTGTGAAAAAGCCTCAGCATGGGAATTTTGTGATAGAATATAGTTTAAAATGTGCTGTTTAACATTTGTTTGGAACAGAAACTTGAAGTTCTGTAAGAAACTAAGTCCCCTGTGTGCAGTTTTGGAGGGGCCAGGCTGACCTCCCCTGTCCCAGGTCACACACAGTGTCTCCTCTGCGCCTCTCCCGTGAAACAAGGATGGGGCTTACGAAGTCCTTG
The DNA here is from genome assembly GCA_004363605.1 of Indri indri. Classification (NCBI taxonomy): domain Eukaryota; kingdom Metazoa; phylum Chordata; class Mammalia; order Primates; family Indriidae; genus Indri; species Indri indri. Next base: position 14,288 of record RJWJ010004380.1, read on the forward strand.
GTATTTGGTGTCATTCGTGTCTTAAATCTGTCATTTTCGGCTTGTTGGTGTAACACTCAGACCTTACATTTCCCGGATGTTCAGAAAGAAACACTAGGTGTTAGGTGTTCTGCGGATCAAGACAGCTGACGCCGGCCAGGAACACTTCATCCGCGGTTTGCTTGGCACTTGACAAATGCTACCCGATATAACGGTCTGTGTCGGGTGTCTCCAGGCTGAGGCCTGCTTGTGCCAGACGTTGCGACACGGTGCAAGACCAGCATGCTGGTGCCGTGAGTCAGCTGTGCTGCCCGCGCAGGCTGCTGGGCACAGGCAGAGGACGCCTGTGTGTCCAGGCTGCCAAGAGCTCAGAAGGGGCCAGGCGGCCGGGCCAAGCCATCCCCTGTGGGGGCCGGTGCTGCCAAGCTCTGCCTGGGGGCTGCAGATGCCACCCCACTCTTTGAGACCGTAAGATGGAACTGGTGTTGCCTGACCTGGCAGAGGATCTCAGAACACCGCACAGGAGACATCAGCAGTCCTCTCATCCCACGCCTGGGGGATTTTTTAAAAAATATGGACAGATAGCACTGGCATCTGTTGCATAGATGATCATGGGCTGAGTTTTCAGTCCAGCCCAGTGGAGAGTGACTCTCTGTCCGTGGCTTCCTGCCACCTTTCTCACCACGCTCCCGTCCCAGAGGCAGCCTGCAGGGACCGAAGCTGCAGGCACTGGGCCTTTCCTCAGGGACCTGCCTCAGGGCCCCAGCTCTTCTTTCGTGTCCTGAAGGGCCCACAACGAGTGCCGTGTCCTTCCTTCTTCATCTAGGAGACGCTTCCCCTGCCCCCAAGGAGAAAACGCCTGGTCGCAGGTGGGGAGTGGGCCTGCGAGCCTTCCTGGGAGCCTTGCAAATCAGAGCTGGGGAAGAGGCCCCTTCTCGGCTGGTGGCTAAACTGGGGCATGTGAGTCTGAGAGCTGCCAGGCTCAATTCTGGGCACCAGGAAGGAGGAACGAGAGGCAAGACGCAGGCCCCTGGCCCACAGGCCTAGACCGTTGCTGGTGCTGGTCCCCAGGCTCCCGCCGCCCAGCGCCTGCCTTTCTGGGAGCCCCCGGGGGGCTTTCCCTCCAGTCGTCCTCGGTGCTTACTCAGGCGCAGGTTTGACTTCTAGCCCTCCTCGGCCACGATAGAGCCTGGGCTTTTCCTGAGTTCAGGTGGCGAATCCAAACCTGGTAGTGGGCAGGAGTGGCGGGGGAGGGACCCATGTGGCCCCGCCCTCCCACAGGTGACACTCTGCCCAGGGGTTGGACCGGTCAGTCCTGGGGCGAGGACCGGGCAGAGGGACAGCTGGGGAAGGGGCCCCAGCATTGCAGACGGCCGGCCTGGCCTGCCTGGTGGGGAAGCGGGGGAGGGGCCGGAGAGATGGGGGTGGGGCTGGCGCCCGCCGCCCTTTCCCCGCTTTGGTGGCAGGATGCATTCTCTGTCCTCCGTCACTGCCTGTCAGCCACTTCTAGGGGTTGATTTGAACCCCGCTCTGGTATAGGCACAAGTTTGTGGCTGATCGTAATGTTGCGATGGGAGTGCCTGTGCCCCCCAGGCTTGCACGCTGTCTGTGTGGGTCTGTTGCTCTTCAGGGGCCGGGGTCTGTTTACTTATTCAGCTTTTGGGCTTTTTCCTTCTTTGATCGGCTGCCCCCAGACTGGAAGCTGCCTGAGAGCAGGGCCAGCACACAGCACCATGGGACGCTGGAAGGAAGCTGGAGGTATCATGGTTGAAAAGACCTGCCTGTCTCAGACCTGGGCCCCCACAGACCCCAGCAGGATGTGTAAAAGGCAGCTCTGAGCGTATCGTTGTTGGCATTGTGGCGCCACGTTGGTTGGCTTAATTGTATGGCCCCAGCAGGCTGAAGTCAGAGTTTATTTTCTCAGACGGCGCTGGCTGTGGTTCCGGGCTTGGCTGGCCCAGAAGGGGCAGCAGTGATCCGGGTCAGCCTGGGCGTGGGGTGGAAGCCCCACCCGTGTGTGTCTTAGAGGATGGCGTGTTGGGCGTCCTCGAGGCCCCTCCGCGCCCAGCCGCCTCAGCCTGGCCTCCCCTGCCGGCCGCGGACTCCTGTCCGGCCTGTGGTCTCTTCTCCGCTGTCCCCTTCCTTCGCGCCCTGTAACTGGATACACGGGCAGCAAAAGACAGCCCAGCCGTCCCCAAGAAAGGGCCCCAGATCAGGAGAATGTACTCTAATTAAAGACGGTTTTCAAGAAGCCCCTCCCCAGTTAGTCGAGCGGCCTGGCCGCCTGTGTAGGGCGCATGGTCCAATTTTGAGACCCACACTGGGCTCCGGTGCTGGCCCCCGCCACCTGCGTGCCCATTTTTGGGCTGCAGGTTGGCTCCAGGCCCCTGGTCCTTTCTGGTTCTGGGGCCTCTGTTCACATATCCCGCTTGTCTCGGGGCCTCTGCACACCGGGGCAGAGCTGGGAGCAGCTGCAGCCAGGTAGCCCTGCCAGCGGGGCAGCGCCTGTGCCTGCTTCGGCCGCCTTGCCTGCGGGCTCGGGTCAGGGCCGCCCCTCAGCCCCAGCCTCCTGTCCTCCCAGACGATGAGCCGCACCCATTTGCTACCAGCTGTCACCTGCCGGACAGCGCCTCCCCAGTGGACACTCGCTGCGCCCGGCTCAGCGAGGAGAGCGGAGTCCCGAATCCGTTAAACACCAATATTGTCCTTCCAGTGTGTGTGTCTCTGCCACCTGCGGAGCCCTGAACCAGGCTTGGGGGACACCAGGGCGTCCACCCAGGACTGGGACCGGCCGGACCCCGCAGTCCCTGGCACGTCGGTTTTTCTACTCAGCACGTCTGCCTTGCGGATTGTGTGTATTGGTGGGAAGAGGTTTCACGCTCTCCCACTTGCACTTGGGCAGACTGTCCACCCCAGAGTGAACGACCGCCCCAGGCGGCTACCCCACGGGGCTTCCTGTGGTTTGGTTGTTTGATTCCGAGCGCCCTTACGCACGAAGCCCCTTGGGTGTTAACTAGCTAGACAGTTAACCCCACTGTGGAATCTGACGTCTGGGCCAAGAAGATGGGCTGCTCAGGACGGCTCTGGAGAAACGCCCTCTGCCCCGCGGGTGGCGGGCGGCTTCCAGGGTGCACTCCCGCAGGGCCGCTGCCCCCTGCCACGCACCACAGCGATGGCTGCGTGTGCAGGGAGCGTTTTATTGCCAGCAGTGCTCTGCCCTCGGGTGGAGACCCTGTGACTCGATGTCCTGCTTCTCCCATGGCTGGCAGGGGCTCTCGGTGCTTCCTGACCCGATCTCTCCGTAGCCTCGTGTGCTGTTCCTTCCTGCTCATCTCCCAGGCCAAAGACTCTTCCCAGGCACAGAGAAATTAAGTGCAAGCCAGGTATAAATTGCACTTTTCTCACACCCGAGCCTGGAATGCGAGGAAGAAATAGGGAACGGACTCAACTTAAATGAAATGCAGCGGGGAGGGTGGCGTCTTGCTTCCTGAGGTGTTTGCTGGAAGTGCTGGGTTTGGACTTGGAATGCGACGGCCTCTACGCCAAGTCCGCTTTGGCGACCGTTCGTGGCCCCAGATGTAAACAGTGTTCTGGGGCGTTCTTTGCGAGTCTTGAGCCGAAACTCTTGCGGCGATCTCGCGTATCATCTGCTTGTTATGTAACGTGCCAACACGGGCATGAAATAGAAACCAGATGTCGGGGCGGAGCGACGGAATCCTTCCCCAGCGCCCCGGGAGAGCAGGGCTTGAGTTTCCTCCTACTTCAAAGCGCCGAATGCCCTCAGAAGGATGACTTTGGAGGGGCTTTTGGAATTAAACAGAGTCTCGGCTGAAGGTAAGGTACCAATTCAGTACGTTTAACTCTTTATTAAGAAACTTGTGAAGGATTTTCTGTGTCCTCTTATGTAACTGCACGGTGTCGTTCCGAGTGACCCAGTGGTTTGTTATCTAGAATCAACTTAGGGCCTTTAAACTGAGCCCCTAGAGGGGTGGAGGGCGTGTGCCACCTCCAGCCGCCCACGGCGCACGTCCATGGGGTTTAAGCGCGCAGGGACCAGCGGTCCTCCCGGTGGTGGGCTTGCTGTGCGGCAGGGGGCGGGAGCAGTGGCAACATGAGGCCCCACTGCCGCACGACGGCCCAGAGTGCGCGGTGCTGGCAGACAGCAGTCTCCACGCGTGGGGCTCCAGAAGTCAGCGGACGTGAGGTGTCCACGGTGGCTGAGCCCCTGCGCCAGGCTGCAAGGTTGGACACACGGAGGCCTTGTTAACCCTGCTCCGCCTGGACGGCACCACGAACGTGGGGCTTTGCCCTTTTGAAATGTGAAAAACTGCCTTGCCGTGATCAGAAATGTAGTTGCTTACTTGCCAGAAGGAATCTATAGCTGGCTGTGGACGGAGGTGATGTGTTTCACTCTGACTAAAACCGCAAAATATCTTCCTCACTGTTCGTTCCCGTCGGTTGCTGGTCTTTCGGAGAGGTCTGCAGCTTTCTCACTCTGCTAAGAAGACCCTCTAGAAGCAGCTAAGAATCCGAGCCATGATCCCGCATGGCTGGTTTGTTAAAGCCTCAGGAAGTACTGAGTTCTTAGGAAAACCTGTTGCCAGGCGCCAGGCAGGTTGTGCTCCTGTCCTGTGTCCCCAGGGAGCCCACACAGTGGGTGGGAAGTGGTCCCAGCTCCCAGTGGACTCCCCTCGGGTGTCTCACGTTTCTAACTGTGAGCTGACAGCTCATGTTCGCGGGAGAGCTTTCCAGACGCCAGCCCTGTGCAGTCTCTCAGATAGCCCTCAACGCACGCCTACGGAAGTGGAACTGCTGCGATCCCGCTCAGCGTGGAAGCCGAGGCCAGGAGAGGGTGAGCAGCTTGCCCAGCCCTGTCGGTGGGAGGCTGCGGCGGGTCCAGCCCAGGCAGGGCCGTCACACGGGCCACCTCTGGCTCCTCCTGGCTCACCGAGTGGCCACTGGCTTTTGGGTGGCCGAGGACACTTTGTGGGTGTTTGCTGCGGGTGAGGGGCGCGTCCCGGGATGCTGGCCGAGGGTGGCGCTGGCTGGGGTGTGCTGTGGCACTGGGCCCTGAGTCCTGTCTCTCCTGCTTGTTCCAAAAGAGACCACGAAGATCTGTCGCAGGAGTGTCTGCTCAGACCTCGTGTGGTGGTTGGGAAACTGCCCGAGCGTGCAGAACTTCCTTACAGCCGTTTTCTGGGCAGGACGTGCCCTTTCATCGTTTAGAAAGCGTGTCAGAGTCGTTAAGGAGTCGTGCGAGGCCTAGGAAGCAGTAAACCCGCATTTTCTAGGTGAGAGCGGGCGCTTGCAGAGACAGTGTAGGGGACGCGTCCGTCTGACCACGTCCCTGTTGGCCGTGGGCCTATCGTGGCCACCGGGCCCTCTGAGGGCTTCGCCGGCCCTTCGAGGGCTTCACCCAGGTCCCAGCCGTGGCCTTCCGGGTCCCTGGGCGCTGCTGTTGTGCGGGGCCTCTGGCCGTGCAGCACTTGGGCTCCAAACAGAGCCCTTCTCGGTTCCCCGAGGGTCCCAGGCACAGTCCCTACCCGTAGGGGGCGGCTGTTGGGGCATGGAGCCCACCCCAGGCTCTGGGCTTTGTGCCAGGGGCTCCTCCATGGCAGGTTGTGGACCATTCCCGGGTGATCAGAAGGCACAGAGCCAGGGATGCACCCACAAAGGGTCGTGGGGCAGCTCAGCCCTTTGTGGCTCGCGGGATCGTGTGTGTGTGGGGGTGGGGGATGAGCTGGGGGAGGACAGTGCTGGCCACCAGGCCTGCTGCTCCCGGGGCGCCCTGGGCCAGGGTCAGGGTCCCCTCGGGGAGGTAGAGAGGGGAGGCTCAGGCCCTCTCTGTACACCCCCAGACACACCCACGCACCCCAAACCACTGAGGAGCTGAGCTTTTTCTGCCTTCTCAATTTATGAGGAGAGGGGACATGGGAGGAAAGTGGACATCGGATCCGCTTGGGAAACGACTTCCCAGGGCAGAGCTGGGGCCGCTACACCCAGGCCCGCTGTCGGTGTCCAGAAGCGAGACTGAGGTCGGCAGTGTTCTCTGCGGTCAAATAATTGTTTAAATGCAGTGGTTCTCGTGCGTTAAGCCAGGCAGCGTAGGACGCCACGAGCAATTGCAGCTGTGGGGCATTTACCCAGGTGCTCTGTCAGTCTGCCGCGCCGGTGGCTGCGTGTTTCCTTGCTGTGGTCGTCCTGTGCTGTTCGATTCGTGGCCTGCTGGACAGGGAGGGCCTCCCCCCCAACGGTGTTTGGGGGCTTGGGGTCAGGGTGTGTTCGCTGAAGATTTATGTGCGCAGGTGTGATTGTGTGTGTGTGTAAATGTGTTTAAGCTCGAAAGGCAAGTTTCATCTGCCCGTTAGCCTAGGGACAGCTAGAATATGGTCAGTGACTAAATGAAGCTGAGCTATTCCAGCGTGGTCAAAAACCACACCCAATTCTCACTCATTCTACCTACAAATCTGGAAACTTCTGGATCGTTTTTTTAGCACTGCTTTTTGAAAATAGTTCATGCAGAGGTAGTGTTGTTTTTAATACACAAAAATATAACGAAAGGAAAAGAAAAATTGGAAAGCCCCTTGCCCTTCCTTTTGGGCCTGGCAGAGTGGCTTCCCCAAAGAAAGGGCAGAAGCAGGTGCCGTCTTGCCACCGCGCGTCCGTCACAGCCTGGAGCGGGTGCTGTCGGCCACGCAGACGCCCCAGTGACGGAGCTGCAGGCCCACAGAGCGCGGCTGGTACCGGCTCGGCAAAGCTGTCTGGGCCAAGGGACTAAGGTGCGTCCTACTGTCGCCCAGAAAAATGTAACCAGGCTGGAGGTTTGCCAGATAAACCCCCTGCGTCAGCCACCAAGGCTCCTGCTGTCACTTTCAAAGGCTGCAGACTACCCCGGTGGATGAACACGGGCCACTGGGCGACTGTCAGTTACTGACAGTTAGAAGACAGCAAAAAAAAAAAAAAAAAAAATCAGGTGCTCTTCATGACAGCTGTCCCAAGAACAGGCCGGCCGGGGAAAGTGCTGGGCTGTCCTCGGATGTGGAAGGGGGCGTGGGACCGAAGGGGCCTCACCACGCGCTCTTGGCTGGGCCCGGCCGCTCACCCCGGAGACCCCAGTCTTCACGGCATTTGCATCCTGTGTGTGTGTGTGTGTGTGTTTATGTGTATGTGTGTGTTTATGTATATGTGTGTGTGTGTTTATGTGTGTGTGTATGTGTGTGTGTATGTGTGTGTGTGTGTTTATGTGTATGTGTGCGTGTGTGTTTATGTGTGTGTGTGTGTTTATGTGTATATGTGTGTGTGTGTGTGTGTGTGTGTGTGTGTGTGTATGTGTGTGTGTGCGCGCTAACCCTGGAAAGCCACCCAGTGGGGCCCTGTTCCTGCTTGACACTAAGCGTTCACACTGTGTCATCCCCGACCCCTATCAAATAGGCCAGTCACCCCCGGGGTCCGTGCACCCGGTGCGAGGGTCACAGCTTCACGGAGGGCTCCTGACCGCAGGGGCTCGGAGCAGGACCCAGTAGTGTTCCTCTGCCCTGGCCAAAGGGACACTGACTGCCCTCTGTAAAGTTTATTCTTTCATCCTGGTCCCTTTTTAAAGCAGCGTGTCCTTTGAGGAACAGGAAGTTTGGTGGGCTTATTTGCATGCTGAGCGTTTAGGATGTGTTCACGTCTGTGACATTTATGGCTCTGTCCTCAGGGGCTCTCTGTCCAGCAGGGCCTGGGTGGTTAATCTGCTTTTTCAGATTATTAATAATGAAAGTAACACCACGCCACCACCTGGTGTCATTCCATGCTTACGACGTGCCCAGTGTGTACACAGTTTGTCTCATTTAATCCTCGCTGCATGGGATAAAAATAGTTGCAACAGGTACGATTCCTGCGCTCCCCCCACCCAGTGCTCACACCGATTCAGGGCCTCCTGGCTCTGGGCTTTCGAATTTGCTACTTTTAATTTATGTATGAGGAAGCTGAGTCAGAGAGGTTAATCAGCTGCTGTGGGGGAGCTGGGCTCGTACCCAGGGGTCCGATGCAGAGCTGGGCTGCCTGCTTCATAGGACATGGCCCAGGGAGGGGCAGGCCTCTGGCAGGCCTGGCGGGCTGAGCTGGAGCACGGCAGGTGGGGCCCCCGGTCCTTAGTGGCGTTGGGCAGGGACTGGGACGCCAGTCCCCAGGCACCCATCGGCCTGCAGCCCCCAAGGGTGTAGGTGAGTGCCGCGTCCTGCAGTTGGGCAGGAGGTGCGGCTGCTCAGCTGCTCTCCAAGAACAAGGAACAGGGCTCTAGCCCCCACGTGGTGCCGTTTACAAGGGGGCAGTTCTTACAGAAAACAGCTTCGGGGCTGGCTCGAATCTTTGACTTGAGGCCACAACTCAGCTCGTTAGTTCCCTGAACTCTGAGAGGGTTTTAGGAGCGAGCGGAGCACACACCTGCACTGAGGAAGGGAACGGGGCCGAGGGCAGCGCTGCTGTGTCCATGTCGTCCATGGGGGCTGGGGGTGGAGGTGGCCGTGCTGTGGACCCGTCGTGGCCTCGTTAGGAGGAAGAGGAGGAATGTTTCCCCTTAACAGCTGACAGCTCTTGATGAGGACAGAAAGTTTATCTAGACACTGGAGAAAGACAAAAACAAACATGGTATAGTGGATGAAAAGGCCTGAAAAACAAACGTCCCACCCTGGGGTTACCGGGGACCCTGTCCTTCAGACACCCCGACAGGTCTGAGAAGCCAGATGGGAGTAGCCCAGGGCCACGTTGCACCCTGGGGTTGGAGTCGGGTTGGTGCCCACTCTGAGCTCCGAGCCGGTTTCCTGGTCAGTCCACCTGGGTGATGGCACCTCCCCACTTAGGTGGCTTTGAGGACTCCTGACGTGCAGTGGTGGCCCAATCACGGGGATTACCCTCCTTGCAGCGGGCGCTGCCTGGCCGGGGGCTCCGCTGCAGCCCTCTCTGTCCCACCCCTGTCCCCTGCATGGGGCCGTCAGCGTCCCTTCCCCAGACACTCAGCAAGGCGTCTGCTGGGTGAGAACTCAACTCGGGGACGAAGGAGATGACCTCCCGTTCTGCAAAGTGAACGGATTTTAGATGGTTGACTTGTGACGGTTCTTCCTGTGGGCAGGTCCTTGGAAATGCTTCGGAGACAGTTGCGGCTCAGGCGGGGGAGTGCGGCTGGTGGGGTGCTCTTTGCCAGGGCCCTGAGGGTTTCGGGGCTGGGCCGTCTCTGCCAGCGTCTCTGGGTGACTTGGTTGTTCCACTGCATGGCTGGGGAAGAGAAAGCGCTCGTTGAGACGTGCGGAGTGCTTGGTGGCGGCCACCGCGTGGACTCCCCTCCCGTGGGAGAGTCCACATGTTCTGTTCCGAGACCTTCGGCGAGGTGTCTGTGGGCTATGTTGGAGAGGGCAGAGTTGTTCGCTGCACTGGATTCCGCGGAGGGGCCCGCGCTCTGTTCCTGCTTCCCAGCGTGGCAAACTTTACAGGGCCTATGGGATTAGCTTGTCACTTCCATTCGAGTAGGCTGGTGAGTGTGCGGCCAGTTCGCTTGCCCTGGGCTTTGCGGTGAACTCACCCGGAACTTTGGCTCGATGCTTCCTTTGGCCGATGCCGGGTTCTGGGCTTTGGCCGCTGCCTGTCTCCTCTTCCTGGAGGGTCCTTGGAGGAAAACCGTTGTCCAGCCAAGAGAGAGTTCTGTGTTTCCAACATGATCCTGCTGGAGTCCCAGCTTCCTTCTCTCCACACACGGACGGCTGCGCTGTCAGAATGCTTTCTGGTTGGCGTGGTCAGCTGTCTGTCTGTAGCGTCATTAGAGGTCGTTTCCGTGTTGAGGGAATCACTCCTGACTTCACAGTGAAGGGCTCTGAAACTTTGTTTAAAGAAAAGGTTGGTGACATTGGTCTTAGGCGTGATCTCCGTGGCATCGGTGAACAGGCTTCTGCTGGAGAAACCGTGTAGCCAGGGCCGCCGTTCGGCCACCACGCTGGAGCAGCGCTGGGGCACTTGCTCATGGCTTCCTCTCGCTTTTCTTCATAAAGAAACAGCACTCACAGGATTTAGAGAGTGGACCCGTGTAGATGCCCTCGCCTGACGTCTCTGACTTTTGGCTGCTGCTCTCGTCCCAGACGCGTGGCTACTTTGAGAGCAGGGACAGGGCAGTCACGCTGGGGCTCGGCAGGCAGGAGGCACCTCCCACAGCAGTGGACACTCACACACTGTTCGCATGTGTCTGGGTCCCATTGTTGTTCTGATGATGGCCGGGATGGGAGGCAGACTTTTCAGAACCAGAACACGGGCCAGGGAGACGCCTTCTTTCCAGAGGTCACCTCTGGCTGTGGAGATGGGCCATCACCACGAGCAGTGTCGGCTGTCTCTGCCCGAAGGGGCCATGAGGAATGGCCTCGCTCCCCGCAGGGGTGGACGGACCGCACAGAGGGCAGGCGCTGAGGAGCTGGCAGGGCTGCGTGAGCCCAGGGAGTGGCAGGCGGTGGTCCCGGAGAAGACAGAGGCCCAGATCAAGGGCCCTTGCCCCCCGAGGGGTCTCCTTGGAAGTGTGTGGGGCGACGGGTAGTGTGGGGACCCCGGCTCTGTGCTCCCCCTGCCCCCAACTCCTTCCCCGCCAGGCAGTGCGAAGTTACGGAACGGGACGAAGAGGGAGAGAGCAGTCTGGAAACATTCTGCAGGAGCCGCTAAGGGGGAAATTGGGTGTTTTCACAACTCCCCGGGTTCGCTGGGACACGCAGGTGTGCTGTTCCCACCTCTGTGCTTTCATGCCCCTTCCGCGGGAAAACTCGACCCGGCTCCGTCCACACTCGCAGAGCAGAGTCATGCACAGCTGGGGGGTTTCTTCCTGCTTATGTGGAAGGAGAGGAAGAGACACTGGGTTACGAAGGCGGCTTTATAAAGAAGAGACCTCCTCGGTCCTCCAATCCGGAACTTTCTGCAGTGATGGAAATGGTCCCCAGCTACACCCCCTGTCGGGGCAGCCACTGGCCGTGTGTGGCTCTCAGGCACATCGAGTGTGGCTGGTGCGACTGAGGAGCTGGATTTTAAATTAAATTAAATTTTAACTTAAGTAACATGTGGCCGGTGGCTGCCTGCAGCGCAGCCTAAGGCAGGCGTCAGGTGGAGGCCTGAGGACTGTTCCGTACTCGGTTATTTGAACGCACAAGCCCCTCCTGCGTCTCCCCGCCGGGATGAAAGGGCACGGGGCCGGCGGCGTCGCTGCCTTGCTGAGTCCACGATCCTTCTCAGGCTGCTCGGGAGGGCGCGGCAGGCAGGCGAGCTCTGCTGCGGAGAGGAGCGTGCCCTGCGACAGGCGTCCTTCAGGCACAAGGGGCGGAAATCCCCTCGGCGGCGAGGATGAGGGGGCCAACGACGGATCCAGGAGACGTTCGCGGAGCACGCTGTGGGAGTCCTCAGAGTGGACCCTCCTCCTCCTCTTCCTGTCTCCTCCGTCCCTCACGCGCAAGGTCCCAGCTGTGTCCCCGCAGGCGCTCAGCCCGTGTCCTGTCACTGCCGTGTCCTGTCTGCTGTGTGCGTCTCCCGTTACGCGACCCGAGAGCAGGGCGGTTTGGGTAGAGCAGGGAGGCTGGGCCTCGCGCGGTCTGGCGGCTGCAGAGCGCGGCACCAGTGCAGACAGGCCGCACCCACGGCCCTGCCCGGCCTTCTCACTCGAGCATCTGTTTACATGTACACTGTCGAAAGTGGCTCAGCCGATAAGTAAACGCTGGTCATTAACGTGTCGAACGTTAATGCAAACAGATGTGCAGCTGCCCTCCCGCTGTGCACCTGTGGAAACCACGCCCCCTGCCGGCGTGCGCACCCCTTCTCATGACTGCATCCCAGCTCCGTGCTGGTGCGGGGTCAGCACATCCGCTGTGGCCAGACCACGCCGGTGTCCACTGCAGAGTGTTGATAGAGCACCTCTGTCCCGTCACTGCGCCAGGGCGTGGGCCTGCGCTGAAATGTCTCTGCTTGGCAGTAGTCTCTGTGCTGTTGAAAGAAAAAACTAATAAACAAAGATCCTGTAGTGCAGGCTGGCCCAACAGTGACACGTTTTCACTCCGCTGTCGATGACGGACGTGTTGACTCGTGTAGTCTTCCTGGCGGCAGGCCGCCACCAGCTCTAGCTCTCGCACATCTGCGCCAAGATAGGGTGCGACGCAGGACTGCTTCCTGACTCGCGCACCGTGGAGGAGGCGGCGTTCGCTGTGTGGCACGGCTCGGTCTCTGAGACTGTAATGATTAGATGAAAGTGGTGCTAACGTGCTGTGTTTCATTAATTTAAATGCTGCCGTAGCCCGGCTCTTGTAGGCGAAGCCTGATGATTCCCACGTTGCTGAGTCCTGGATAGATGAGATTTAGCCATGATCTCGTGGCTTCGTAGAAAGCGGCGGAAGGTTCCTGTCCCTGCTGGTCCCAGTGTGCTGAAGCGCAGGCTGGTGCAGGGCTGCAGTGGCGTGTGGGGTCCTCTGCAGAGCGCCTAGTGTTGGTCCGGGGAGGTGGCGATTGCGACAGCTGGGTGCTGGGACCCCGGAACATCCGCTTTGGGTACACACTTGAACGTCACCTGTGCCCAGCGTCTACCCTGAGATGCAGCAGCTCTGGCCTGTATGGATCCCTGCTCTGCGTCAGGGTCTGGAAGCATCTCCCCGGGATGCCTGGGGTCTGCCAGCCTCTGAGAAGCCACAGCTTGTCCGGGGCACCAGCCGCGTCATCTGTGGAGCCGGGATCTGATCCTAGGTCCTGCTGCTTCCAGAGCGCCCGGACGTTCCTCTACTGTTCCCCGAGCTTGCGTCCGCCAGACATTTGGTTGGGAGAATCCTTTGGTTCGGCCTTTCTTGTTTATGGTTTAGTCCATCGATTTTTTATTGTATGAAATGTATTTGCCCATTACGATTCCTGCAAACTTCCTGACCCGTGATTCACGGTGTCTATTCCACAGTGTACTCGATTCCATCTTTTTCCAGCACCTTCTCACCTCTGCGTTAGTAACAGTGGCTGCGCGAGGATGAAGAGCCTCACACGGCAGCCCTGCTGGTAACCGCCAGGCTTGCGGCGTCTGTGGCATGGACGTGCTGCCCCTTGAATTCCAAGGGCGCCGTTGACCCTTTTGTTCTGAATTCTGCTTTCCCTTGCCGCGTCTCGGCTTTCCGCAGAGCTGAAGTGAGGAGCACGGTCTAAGGTTTTCTTGTCACGTTTGTGGCCTCTGACGTGGCACAGCCCTGGGTCAGGTGGGACGGAGCAGGGAAGGTGCCGCCGTGGCGACCGCACAAGGCTGTCCTGAGACAGGAGGTGACCACCGTGCCGGCTGACTCCCGTGGCGCTGGCACCGTATGCTTAGCGATGCGCAAAGCCAGCGGCGGCCACAGATCACGGGCGAGGCGGCGTCCTCGTGCCCTGCCCTGGTGCCCTGGTTGCTCCTTGCATCTACCTGCCCAGGTGAGTTCCTGTCCTGGTTAAGGAAACTGCAGCACCTCGAGGTCCCAGACGGTGGGTGAGCCACAGCGTCTGGACCTGACCTCCGCGGGCCTCGGTCTCAGCCCTTCGCTGTCGCACCAGGGTCTGGGTTATAATGACTCTGGGCCGGGTCTTCAGCTGGGGACCTTGGTGGCTGTCCCATAGGCTGGCGGCCAAGCACCGCTCTCCAGGGACAGTGTGGAATTCCTTTCTAAGGCGCAGTGGACATGAGGCGCGGCCTCGGGGCAGGCCCGAGCCGGTGTCTGGCCGAGCCACAGCCCTGCCCCGTCCTGGTGCCGAGGTTCGGGCTCAGGTGCGTCTTCAGTTGCCTTGGTCCCGGGTTCAGTCAGAACTTACCCAGAGTGGTGCAGTGGGGTCCTGAGCTTTCTGGGGAGCCCCCTGTACCCCTGACACAGGCCCCACGAGGCACAGGCCAACCGTTACAGGAAGCTAAAGCTTAATTCTTTTTTTCTCTCTTTAACATAAAAATAAACAGAAATGGGAGTTTTATTTTTTTCCTGCACCGCGGGGAACATCTTTTGGAAGCCTTCTAGATCACTGTTCATTTCTTTGGCAGGAATAATCAAATATTAAATGTCAAGGGAAATTAGAGCAAATAGTTCCAGGACTGTCTGCCTTAGATGGGCCTGGGAGTGAGTTCAGTCGTTAATCCAGGGCCTTCCAGATTTATCTGCTACCAAGGCTCTCCCGGCGAGCTGAAGGCTGCGCTTCCCAGGCCTCCTTTGACCTCACTGAGGCATGGCCCCGAGTCTGGGAGGGTGACAGCACCCACTGCGTCCCTGTCCACGGCGCCTTCCGGCAGTACTGCCTCGGTGTGTGATCTGGTGACTTAGTTTCAAGGAAAAAGAACCAGAAATGATTAGATAAATTCAAAGTTCTAAAAAAGCAGTGCAGGTTCTCTCAACTGCCAGCTTGCCCTGTGACCCTGACCTGCAGAGGCCCTGAAAGGTCGTTGAGGCTGCAGGAAGTGTCTCGGAGTGACCTTTGGAATGAAGTGTCAGCACTGAGCAGGCTGCCCTCATCCGAAAAAGAGAGACTGGTTCCAGGGAAACAAGGAAAAACCAGAAAACCAGGTGGGCAGGGAAATCTGCTTCAGGCCAAAGTGATGCATCCGCGCCCAAGGCACGTACACTGCCGAGCGTGCCGCGCGTGTCCGTGTGTGTGTGCGTGCGTGTGTGTGCACATGCGTGTGTGTGCCCCGAGAGTGATCGCTTTCGGCCTGCACAGTGCTGTGCTGCAGGGCACGGCTCCTGCATTCCATCTGCGTGGGCTCTGGCGCGGCGCTGCCTGTTTCTGGCTGGGTGACCGTGGGCAGTCCCTGCGCCCCTCTGGGCCTCACGTCCTCATCTGCACGACGTGGGTGATGACGTGCTCGGTTCTCTGTGAGGATGAAGTCGCTCCGTAGCCACGGGAGCTCTGATTCCTGGCTCTTCCTCCAGGGCGGGGGGCGGGGGCTGCAGAGCCCCACGAGAAGTGGCAGCAAAGGGGCGCGGGTTCGTGCCGAGCAGGGAAGAGCCAGAAGGCAGCCGGCGTCACGGGTGCTCGCAACGCAGTTCTGAAAGATGGTGGCCTTGGCACAGATTCCCACGGCCTTCTCCTCCTCTGGCCTGTTTGCGCAGAAAGCCATCGGTGGTGCTGTTGATGGTGGTTTTGGTGAGGACGTTTATAAACAGCGCTCGGCGGGAACGGTAAACGACGGGACGGAGTGGAGAGGCCTGAGCGCGGGGAGCAGGTTAGCAGGCGGCCGTGCAGGCTTTCTCTGTGAGCTGGTGTCGTTCTCTCTTCTAGTCGTGCAGACGGGGCCTGCTCACCTCGGGAGATTTTGGAAAGAATTAAAACTTGTGAAGTTGGGGATCCCTCTGGTCCTCCCTCCCGGCCCCTCGCCCGGTCGGCACCGGGAGCGTCTCAGCGTCTCCCGCCAGCCCTGTCACCGTGTCGTCCCTGTCGGTTTCACATAACCAGCTTTTTGATGAGTTAAATTTTGCTATTTTTCTTTTTACCCGTGCCAGTTTATTGTAATCGTCTTTTCGTAGTATCTTAAAGCACTTGGCAGATGTTCTGCGGCAGTAAGAGCCCTACGGCGGGCGTCGTCCTGAAGCCCTTTCTGGGCTGAGTCTTTCGGCCCTCACACCCTCCCCGCTCCTCCTAGCACAAGAGCGGAAGCGGGGCTTCTACACCCCTGTCCTCCCGGGCCGGACAGCTCACCAGCGCCAACCAAGGGGACCCTCATGTGACCCTGGGGGGCATTGCCCCCATTTTGCAGACGGGGAAGCCGAGGCCAGGCTGTGGGTGTAGCAGCCCCCTCCTCCTTCCCAGGGTCGACGCCTGGGGCAGGCGCACCTGCCGGCCCTGCTCTGTCTCCAGCTCTGCCCGCCTGAGCCTCAGCCCGAGGGACTGTGCCGCCTCTCCAAGGGTCCCAGCTGGTGCCCCCGCCACGTCCCCTCCCAGGAAGAGAGCGCCCCACCCACCCACACACTGGGTCAGACGGGGCTCTTCCCTTTTTCTCGACCCTCAGCGTTTAATCAGTTTCCTAAAGTTGGTTGGCCCCGTCTCCTAAAAATCTCTTGAAGCTTCTGCCTCTTTTCCACCCTTGTTGCCACCACCATCTCTGCCCCAGGAAGATTCCAGACTCCGTGGGCGTCTGGAAGATCCTTTCCAAAATGCAGGTCGGCCCTCGGCTGAAGCCCCGCCAGGGGCTGCCGCTGTCCACGTCCCCACGGGAAATGAGGCCTCCTGCAGCCCCACCCGCCTCCAGCCCCGGGGCTCAGCTCACGAGTCGGCGCGCTGTGCTCAGGACTGGCAGCGTGGTGGACGTGGTCCCCCTCTGAGTCACGCAGGTCAGAGAGTATGTAACGGGGCACTTCTCTTTCAGCGTAAATGTGGCCTAAACAGCCCCGTGGGTGCAGGCAGGCCTCCATGAAGCTTTCAGTTTGACCGTGAGAATTAGCTGCTTCTCCTCTGGCGGCAGCGGAGCGTGGAGCTGGGAGGGTGGTGATTTGCATGGCCCGCTCTCTAGAAATATCTCTAGTAAATTTGCTTTCTTTTTTCTCCGTGTAAGTGGGTGATTTAAAATGCTCCTGTTCCTGTTACTTGTAGGGCCCTAATGAGTCCTTAGCAAATACTTGTTGACGATGTTTTCCCACTAAAAAGGTTTTCTAAGGAAAGGAGCCCGGCGTTCTTGCCTTTGGGGTTTTCATGCCGTCTCTTTGGTTAGGTGTTTTTGGAGCATCCGGACTCTGTGTCCAGGTAAAGCAGGTTGGCTTCTCAGTACAGGGTGTGAACAGACCAAAAAAGCAAGACACTGCATAGCAGGGCACGGCGGCGGGGGGCGATCCGGAGGCCTCTTCAGGAGAAGGAAAGGGGGTCCCTTTCTCCACACTCTGGTGGCCTCCGGCTCCTTCTCACGCCTGTCTCCCGTTCTTGACCCCTTAGTGCCGCCAGGTAGGAAGCACTTGACCTTTGCCCTGTGGTCCTAACCTGCTCCCATCTCGTCCTGCTCCTGCTGGGGTAGGTTTTATCCCCCTTCGACAGCAGGGGTAGAGCACTCCCAGAATGGTGTTTCCTGGGACTCCAGCGTTTTGCAAGATGGTTACCATTATTCACTGCACAAGCCGGGGTGAGGGGACAGGCGCTGGCCAAGCCACTCGGAGGAAGTGACGGAGACTGAGAAGGCGGCTGCTGTGCGAAAGCGCTGGGAAGCCCCGGAGTGGAGGAACCAGCCGGCTCTGTCTGAAAGAGCCTCGGCCAGTTATCATTTCGGGGAATCCATATCCCGTGGGCTTCCTGGTCCCCTCACAGCACTCTCTGGGACAGCAGGTGTGAGGACTGACCCAGCCAGAACCACTTCCTCGGCTCAGTGGTGCAGCCCAGGGTCTCCGGCCCCCTGACAGCGGCCACTGGCCCCAAACCTGACCCTACAGGGTAGGTGGCATTTCCGTTCTATTTCCACAGGGATGTTCAGTTGTATTTTTTTTAAAAAAGTAGAACTATACCTAATGGAGTTTGCTATTTATGGTTTGCATGCAAAAATGCTCTTTTCCCACTGAAGGGCCTGAGCGGGGTTTTGTTCTGAGTGCTTTTGGACGCTTTTACCCCCAGCTTTTGGCCCTTGTCATTTCTCTTTGGTTATTTGAAAGGGACAGTCTCCCCAGAAGTCCACGGGAAGCATCCTGACAGCTCACCGCCCTCCTCCACCGGCCCCTACCTCCAGTCTGGCAGCACACGTTTGGGGACGTCTTGGTGTCCTTGAGCCGCACTCGCCATTCAGCCTGACCCCTCAGTTACTTTGGCCAGAGCGCCCAGGCAGGACACCGTGTTTGCCTCTCTGGGACCGAAGAGCCACATTTTAAATACAGGTCAGAGGGTCTCTGTTTTCCAGGCCCGGCCAGGCCTGCCTGCGGTGGTGCTGGTTTCTGGAGGGGCAGTTCGGTTGCTGCTGGCCCATCAAATTCGCCTGGCTCTGGGCGGGGGAGGGACGGCCGTGTCACACGTCCAGCAGACAGCGATGCTGGAAGGGGTTGTGCTCTAGGCCAGAGACCCAGGAGCGCGCACACCTTGTGAGCTGCCCGGCCAGGCGGGGACAACGGCAGGGCCCCGGGACTGCTTCTGCAGGTGACCCAGGGACACAGGGCTGTGCGCGCCTGCACTGCTGGGCTCTCCCTGCAGGACACGCTCCTGGCCAGCCCCTTGCTTGCCCTGCCTTGAGAGCAGGCAGCCCCCCAGACTCCCTAGCTGGGCTTTGCCAGGATCAGCCATGGTGCTACAGACAAAGTCTGTCCCTGGGAGCAAAGAACCCTCCAGAACAAAGGTCCTGTTTTCATGCAAATCAGCCGGGTCTCCTAGGGAACAGACCAAGCAGGATGGGCCCTCTGAGCTTAGGCCCTTTTTCCAGAAGGTGGTGGTGGACATTTGGATTCTTCTTTACGATGTTTAACGTGTGTGGTCTTGGGAGAACAAAATGAAGAGTACCCACATAATCTCTGCAGTGCCGCCCTCCCCCTGCCTGCCAGCCAGGCTGCAAGTAGAAATTAACCTAAATTAGGACGATAATTGTTCCTGTGTTAATTGCAGGTTGTCTTTTAGAGCTGTTTTCATCCTCCAGGCCGAGCAGCAGGCTGGCTTCGGGCCTGCCACAGATTGTGCACACTGGCACCCCTGAAAGCCAGTCCCAGGAGGGATGGTTGGATTCGGTGCTTTCGCAAGCCATTCTCTAGCTCCAGGAACTTTAGATGACGGTCCCCTTAAAATCCACTGCTGGCAGCTTGTGTCCTGCAGGGCCCCCACCCCCCCGTACCCAGGTGGCCTCTCTGGGAGGGTGACAAGCTCCATCTCCACGCAGGCCACACAGATACCCATCTACTCTGAGCAAGCCCGGCGGGCATCGCCGCTGCTGTGGTGTGCGTGTTGGCTGGCAGGGCCTGTCCCTGGCCTGCGCTTGGCCCTGGCCAGCCTGGGCCGGCTCTGACAGGCGAGGGTGACTTCAAACATTCTTCCTCGCCATGGTTTTCCGTTTTCTCATAACGCCCCCAGCACATGACATAAAGAGCTTCACAGTAGAAAAGGTATTGAATGGGGCCCTAGGAGTATTGCATCGGGGTTTTTCTTGGTTAGGAACTTGGGTTTCTGGGTGACACTTGGTGAAACCTGTGGCCACCCCTGTCCCCTGCACACGCCGCCAGGTGGAGGCAGCCACCCCCTTCCTCGTGGCTTTTTCCTTCGTCTTCGGTTTTCCTCCTGCCGGCTCGCTTACTCCGCCACTCACAGCTGGACACGGCTCATAAGAAAACTCTCAACCCCGGGCCCTGTGCAGCGGGCAGTTGCTGAGTGGATGAAGGAAGTCCCCTCCCCTCCCCACGGTGACCCAGGACACACTTTGGTAACGGGAGGCGTCGTTTTCCTGTGCGCAGGTCTGCCCTCTGGAGCTTGCCTGTGCGTTCACTTGTCGTAAAGGTCGATGCTGCAAATCCCCGTCCCCGCAAACTGTCTCCGTGCTGCCGAAGCTCCCCTGGGCTCCAGTTTTACCACTTTGCCCTCTCCCGAAATACGCGGGAAAGTGTCCTTCAGCCTGTAGGACGGGCTGCTCACTGGTGCTGCTATCCCCACAGTCTGGCCTTATGACGCTTCCGTTTCTTACAGGAATTAGCTCAGAGGACAGGGAACCATGTAGGAGGAAGGTCTGGTAATATGGAAAATATTAGCTCACATTTGAAAAAAATAATTACGTTTAGTAAAAACTATTGATACATCTTAGGTTTAAATCGAAGACTTGAATGGATTTTTCTTGCTTAATGTCAAGTGTCTTTTGATAAAGCCATTTAAATAGAGTGTAAATTTGTATTAACTCGATGACTTTTTCATTTGCAGTGATCTGATTAGAAAATGGCATATCTTTTCTATAGTACATAGAGCCCTGCTTCTTTTATTCTCTCATTTGCTTTACTTAAATAACAAACGGTGAGTAAAGATTACGATGCTTTTCTTTTAAATTTAGGAAGTGGTGAACGTCCAGAGCGTGAGGCTCGGGGTGATTAGAGCAGTGGTTGTGGAGTGAGGGTTTAGTGCTGGGCGCCGAGTTACAGCCAGGGCCACTCTGGTAGATCGGGCAGGTAAGGTGGCAGGCAGAGCCAGCCTTGCTGGGTTGCAGTCCTGGGCCCCTTCCAGGCTGGGGCCTTGGGCGGGACCTCTCGGGCCTCTGGGGCCCTGTCAGAGGAGTCAGGTGTGGGAGAAGGCTGCTGCGCCTGGTGCAGGGGACCGAGGATCGCTGCCTCTGCCTTGGACTGGCGCTGACACGTCAGCCTGAGCTGTTAGTGTCCAGACGAGAGCTCCTCGTCCCTCTTCTCTTTGTGTTCTTTGTTGGCACAGTGCCTGGCACATGGTCCGAATTCAGTGAAGGCTTCGTGAAGAAGAAAACAAATACTACTTAAAAATATTTTACTCAGCTTACTTGGTCTGGAAACACACACACATTATAGCACAAAAAAGGTTACATGCAAAAGTAGTTCTTAAATTACACCTGACTAAGCCAAAAAACAAACCTTTTGTGGTTAGTGCTTTTTTGTATTTTATTTAAAAACAAAATAATCAAAAAACCTTCCCGGTCTCAAGGCCTTAAATATAACGTTGCTTATTTTCTCTCAAAACTTTTGAAATTTTGTCTTTCCTATTTAAGCCTTTGATTTTTGTGTATGGTGTGAGGTAGGGATCAGTTCCATTCTCTTCTCCTGTTTTCATAGCCGTGCTGTGTGGCACTCACGCCTTTACCCAGGGTGGCCGCACGGCCAGGTCCTATGTCAAGGTCAGTCTATTTCTGGCCCCTGGCCATGCTCAGCTGCGGCAGGGACTATCCCCATCACAGGAGCATTAGCACAAACTCCAATATCTTAGGGTGTGAGTGTCCCAGCTCCTGGGCAGTGACTCCTCCAGGGACAAGTTCCTTTAAAAAGCCAAGGTAGGAATCGAAGTTACTTTGAATATGTGGATGACTTTGGGGGAGAAATGGCACCTTCGTATTGTACGTGTCTGCCTGGCTCATCCTCCACTGATTAGGTAGGTCTTTGGTGTCTTTCAGTAGATTTCAATAATTTTCTCCATAAATGTCTTGTATGTATAAGATTAGATTTATTCTTTGGTACATGGTAGTTTTTTTTTTTTTTTTTCTCATAGACTATCCTTTTTTTTTTTTTAATTAAGTGTTCTGTTGCTCGTATTTGGAAATGCAGTTGATTTTTGTATTTCATTTTTATATCTAGTCATGTTAATAAAATCTTACAATTTTTTGTAGATTCTTCAGGATTTCTAAGACAAAGGCCTTCAACTGTAGCAATGATGGTTTTGCTTCTCTCTCTAAATACTGTATTTATTTTCCTTGTCTTGCTGTACTGGCTGGGAATTCCATTCAGCTTTGAATAAGGGCAGAGATGCTGGGCTTTCTTCTGTTTTCCTGGACATTAAAGGGAAGGTTTCTAACATTTCCCAAGTGTAGAGTGATGTTCGACATAGGTTAGCATAGATTCCGTTTTTCAAGTGAAGTTCATGGGACGACTGTTTCGTCAGCTAAGTGCTTTTCTTGCATGTGCTTTTAATTTTTTAATGTGATGGGTCACACTTGCAGGGTTTCTGCTGTCAGCCTCCCCCGGTCTCTTGCAATGACTGATGCCACTTGTTTGTGACAAATGCTGCCATTTTCATACTCGGCTAGATTAGATTTGGTGGTGCTTTAGTTTTTTTTTTTTGTTTTTACTCTTTGTTCTTGAATTGTAGGGGCCTGTAATTTTTTTTTTATTGATGTCAATTATTTTTTTTTACTTTCTGGAAGAGTTTGTGTAAGACTAGAATTATTTATTCCTTGAAAGTTTGCAAAAATTAACCTCTGAAATTATTTGGGGTTCATATTTCCTTGGTGGTTTGATTTTTTTAAACTAATGATTTAAACTAATATCTTTAACGGGTACTAATAATCTGACTTTCTAATTCTTGGTAGTATCAATTTAACAGAAATTTCTAGGACTTTGTCCATTTTATCTAAACTTACAATTTGATTGTCATGGAGTTTTTCATGATATTTTCTTTTCAAATCACTGCTGTATTTGTGTGTATTTATTACTCTTTTTCACTTCTAACATTACTTATCTATGCTTCTTTTTGATAATCTTTGTCTTACTAATTTTTTCTAAGAATCAGCTGACTTTGTTGACTCTCTCCGTTGCAAGTTTGCTTTGTATTTTTTACATTCCTGCCCTTATCTTCCTCTTGCTTTCTTCGGTTGTGTTTCGTGTTCTTTCTCTAACTGCTGGGGTTGGATGCGCAGCGCGTCGGTGCTCAGCCCGCCATTGTGAGCTGCGCGTTTCCCTGGTACTGTGGCAGGTGCAGGTTTTGATACGTAGCATTTTAATGTTCACCCTGAGTTTTTTTTAAAGTCCTGCTAATGGCATACGCCTTCGAAATGACGTGAGGAAAACGGCCTTTGACCTCTGGTCTTCCTTCCAGAAACACACAGCCCCAGTCTGGTCGTGACGTGAGCATGGGACAAGTCCTGATTAAGGGTCATTCTGCAAAATACCCGACCAGTACTCCTCACGACTGTCAGAGTCATCAAAAACAGGGAAAATCTGAGAAACTGTTGCAGCTGAGGGAGCCTGAGGAGGCCGGCCGACGCACCAGCGGCTGAGGGGTCTTGGAGGGGCCCTCCCGCGTGGGGGACCCAGGGGATCTGGACCAAACGCGGCTGCAGTCAGACATGGTGGCTCAGTACCAGCGAACGAACCATGGCAGACGTGCCATGGGCAGGAGACGCCACTGAGAGCCGAGCCCTCTCGTGCAGTCCGGGTGCCGGGACACCCCGCTCCCCGCAGCGCGCTCGCACCCGACACCCTCGCTCTGGCGCATCTCCGTCTTCCTGCTGAGATTCTAGGATAGCTCTAGTACCCTTCTGGCGATAAAATGTCTCTCTCTCTTTTTATTTGTTCATCTGAAACCGTCTTTATTTCACCCACATTCTTCATTTATTTATTTTTTTTCTTTTTAATTTTTTTTTTTTTTTTGAGACAGAGTCTCACTGTGTTCCCCGGGCTAGAGTGCCGTGGCGTCAGCCTAGCTCACAGCAACCTCAAACTCCTGGGCTCACGCGACCTCCTGCCTCAGCCTCCCAGGTAGCTGGGACTACAGGCAAGCGCCACCATGCCCAGCTAATTTTTTCTATATATTTTTAGTTGTCCAGCTAATTTTTTTCTATTTTTAGTAGAGACGAGGTCTCGCTCTTGCTCAGGCTGGTCTCAAATTCCTGACCTTGAGCGATCCACCCGCCTCGGCCTCCCAGAGTGCTAGGATTACAGGCGTGAGCCACCAAGCCCGGCCCACCCACATTCTTAAATCGTCGTTTTACAAAATTTCAAGATGGTTTTTGGGCGAATTTTGCTACCAGCTATTCACAGTGGACAGGTGTAGGATGCTGTGTGTCTGCATCATGTTGTTGCGCTTGTGCTCGAGTCTTCCTCACGCCGGGTGGAACTGCTCCCTTCGCCCGTCAGCAGGAAGGTCTCAGCGCAGCCTGTCCCGGGGGCCAGTCGCCTTGCCCACCCGTATTGAGTTGCTGGAGGTGTCGGTGTTTAGGGCTGGGTGGGGGGTGCCGGCGCCTGTGTGAACCTGCCGAGTGTTCGGTGCCCCGGCCTCCAAGAGCCTTTGCAGCGGCATGAGCTGGCTTTGAAAGAGCTTTGTGTTCCCGTGTTCCTAGTGGACCGGAATGTGAAGCGGGTTTGGGGCAGAAAGTGCTGTGAGGGCGTGCGGCTCGCTCTTTATCCGGGCATCGCGGGGGCACAGGGCCTCTGCAGCTCCACTTGCTCCTCTCTCAGGTTGCAGGCGTGGTTACAAATGAGAGAGTGCAAAGTAGAAATTTCCAGATGCCTTTTCTTCTTTGACCAACATGTTCTCCAGGGTTGGTGCAACAAGAACCAGCATGTGTCAGAGGTGATAAAAGGAAATTTCGTCTGCAAGTGACCAGTTCCTTAGCTGACCAGCCTGGAATCCTTGAGTTTATGTAAACAGCACTTTGGAGAAAGGGCCCAGGGCTCCTCTTCCTTATGAGCTGACAGCCCGCTCCTGAGAGGTGGGACACTTGCTTTCCCTGGACTGCGGTTACTAAGTGAGAATTCGGGCAGGGAAACTTCAGAAGTGCCACACTCAGTGTTTGGCCTGGTTTGAAACATTTGTACCAGATCCCCAGAAAGCAGGGAGAACCCAGGGAGGGCCGGCGTTCCCCCTCCCAGAGAGCGCGCTCTCCTGCCTGGCGCTCTCTCCCAGGTCTGCTCCGGCTGAGCGGCCTTCACGCGGCTCCCTCCCCTCCCGCCCCCAGGCCTGGCCCGAGGTGTCTGGTCTGAGTCCTGTTGTCACCTGCGCACAGGGTGGTGCTCTAGCTAGGGATTTTAGGCTTTTTCTGCCACTGCTGATTCTGTTCTTTTTCAGGCTGGCCCCTCCCTGGGCTGCTCTCACCCCTCCCATCTGTTTGCGCCCTCCCTGCCCCTGCTGGCCCCCGGGACAGGGAAGAAGGCAGACTTTGGAGGTAGCAAGACCCGGTCTGAATCGCAGCTTTGCTGCCTAGATATTGAGGGCATTACTTAGCTTCTTGGAGCCTCTGTTTTCTCGTCTCTAAGATGGGTGTGACAGCACCTTCCTCCTGCGTTTACTGTAAGGCTTAGGGGATTGAGTGGGAATCCGTAGCACGGTGCTGGTTTGCTCATTGATTCACCTGATGAGTCATGTGTTGACTCACTGTTCTCAGCCATAACAGTAAACATCCCTGGTGGGTCAGACCCCAGGCTGCACCCTCTAGCCGCCCAGAGCCTCCTGGGGCAGACAGCAAATTGGGGGCTCTGCCTCTGCACCTTCAGACTTGGATCTGCCACGGCGAGGAGGCCCTCGGTCCCTGTGGCATGCGCTCCCGGCCACTGCAGACCCTCCCCTCCCTGGGGTGCCGTGGTCCCGCACCTGCCCCCCCGCCCTGTGCACAGTCTTCCGTGTTTGAGGAGGACAAGAGCAGCCTGAGTGTCCACAGGCAGGGAGGCCGTCTCTTGAGGGAAGGTCTGGAACCTTCTTAGAAGGTAAATTAAAGCAAACCAAACCTTCAGCAAGTTATGTTGACCGATACGTGGTATGAAACATATTTTTGTACGCTAACATTCTTCCTTTTATTTACAAATCAGATTGTCAGGGTTTTTTAAAAACCAGAATAAATGCTTTTAGCAGCCTTGCAGAAAACGCTGGTTGGAGGAGGCCCCTCTTCTTGGGAGACCCCCGCTGGAGGGTCACTCAGCCAGTGTGACCGTGGCCTGCCTTCGCCCATGGGATGTCGCTCTGTCTCTGATCTGTTCTCTTTTTTCTTCTCCGTCTGCTACGGAGCAGTCTGAAGACTCAGCAGTCTGAAGCCAGTGACGGGCCACGTTTATTTCTCAGAACCCCACAGCCCAGGTGGCGCGGCCGCAGGTGGGGCCTGCAGGCGGAGCTGGTTCTAGTTACTCATTTCCTGTGGAGCTGAGAGAACCCATGTGCTAGCGTTCCTTCAGTCCAGCAGTGGCCGGGCCTGGCCTGGGGTCAGCTTGCATGGAAAGTAGCGGTGTTTTCTGTGCCAGTGGCTTGTGCTGGTGGGGGCAGTGGAGGTGCCATTCCGGAGCAGACATCATCACGCGGGGGCTTGGGGCGTGGACCAGCCTGGCGGCCCTGTTGCCCTTTGAGGCAGCCCGAGCAGCACACACCTGGTGAGCTTGTAGAATTGCCCCCAGAGACCCAGGTCCCTGCTTTGGGGTGCAGAGCCCGTTACCATCAGAGATGGGGTACAGGTGTGCGACTCATGCCAGTGTTGTGGGGGCCTAAATACGCCCTTTCCCGCCAGCCCTGCCCATCCTGTGGGGGTGTGGCCAGGGCCTGCCTCTCTGGGCCTGTGCTTTGGGGCTTCCGGTCCCTTCTCCGCATTCCCTCCTGGCCTGGGCTCAGGGGCGGGGGCGGTGGGGGCTGCTCCCTCTGTCCTGACTCCCTCACGCTTGTGCCTTCCGAACAGCCCAACTGAACAGGAAACAAAAAGGAAATTGCTGCTTCCAGGAGCTTGAGAAGCTGAGATGCTGGATTTGGGCTCTCTGCTTGGAGCCTGGTTGTCCCCCAAATCCACGGATGGAGTTTTCTGTGTTTTCTTCTTTTTTGAGTCCTTTGGCAAACATCGAGCCACTGCTGTGCCAGGCACAGGGAACAGGACAACACTGGGACACCGGGTTGAGCTGGACCCAGTCCTGGCTTTCCAGGGGCTCCCGAATAGTTAAGAAAGGGAATTGCAAAACATTAGTGCTGTGCAGAGTCCGGGAGCTGTCGGCAGGGCACAGACGAGGCTGGGAGGGCGTGGCTGTTTGGGGGCATCGCAGAGAGCGAGGGGGACCCCACAGGCTCGTCCTCATAGGTGCTCCCTCAGCGCTAGGAGGGCAGGCTTCGGGGGTTTTGCCACCCTGTGAAAGAAACTGCAAGAAGACCGAAGCTGGCTGGCCGCAAGCCCGACCCCTCAGTGACGGTTTCCCCGCTGTCGTCTGGCTCCCAGCCCACCGCGCCCTCCTCCCTCCACTCTCCGCTGGCTTCTGCAGCCCGCCTTCGAGCAGCGGGCAGTGTCCGGGGAGTGTCCGGGTCTCGCCGCCAGCTGGAGGGACTTGCGTCTCTATCACTGGTGTGCCCGTTTGGGAAGGGCACTGACGGCCACGTGGGGCTCGTTCTGGCCCAGCCAGGGGCCCCCCAGGGCTGCTGCGAAGGCAGTGCAGGTCACACTCGCAGCACTGGGGCCTTTCCCGGCCGCCAGCTGGAGCCCGGATGGCGGGGCGGGGGGTGGGGGGGCCGAGACACAGCTCACCGTGGGACGGCTCCAGGTGCTCCCCGATCAGCACTTTTCCAGGCGTCTCCCCCGGGGCCGTCGTGCTCTGGCTCGCTCCTCGCCCTGTGTTCCTCAGGCCGTGCAGCTGCTCTGACCGGTCTGAAGCCTGCGGCCTCCGTGTGGCCACAGACCAGCTGCCTGGCCTGGGGGCGGGGCGGCTTCCTCGAGTCGGGGTCCTGTGTCATTCTCCCTGCCAGGGAGGTGTGCACATGGCTCTGTGGTGGCCCCAGCCTACGCTGCCCTGCGTCCCTGGGCCCCGTCCCTGGACCGCCTGGCTGTTTTTCCTGCTGTGCCTTCAAGCAGCTGTTCCACTGCTGGGAGGAGCTTGCCCTGCACCTGGCGAGCGTCTGCCCTGAAAGCGCTCCCAACCGAGGTGGGCCACAGCGGGGCTGCGTCTTCCCGCCCTGGGTATAGACCCCGCCTTGGCTTGGCCCTGGGCACCATGAGGGGATTTTGGGTTCCCCTGGGTGTCTCCTGGGGACAGAGATGCTGGCTCTCCCTCTGGCCTCTGCACTGTCAGAGGTGTGCCTGGCATGCAGGGGCCGTGGTGGGGGGACACCAGCCACTGCAGAGCCCCCTGGTCTGGGTCCGAGGCTGGAGCTGGAGGAGCAGAGAGCAGGCTCTGCCCCAGGCGTGCCTGCAGCGAATGCACACGCGTGTGCCTGAACGTGCACACACGTGGGGCCTCGAGGGCAGGGCTGGCGGTCAGCTCCCTTTCCACGAGTGTCCCCCTCCTGGCAGCCCTGCCCTGCTGCCTGTCGGCAGGGTCAGGACTGGCATCTCTCTCCTCTTCCCATGACATGGTCTCTGCCATCGCTCTCCGAGAGGCCACATGTGTGCGTACATGGGAAAGTGCAAACCGGCAGTGCCTCTGGTACACGGGGACATTTCTTGGTGACTCAGCAGGTTTGAGCTCGTGCCACTTCTGTGTGAGCCCTGTGCCCGGACAGTCGTGAATCATTTGCTTGCCTCTTCATTTGCGTCAATCAAACCACATGTGAGGAAAGCAGCCGCGAGCGAGGCTGTGCTGGCAGCTTGGCATCCAGCACAGGGACAGTCGCCAGGGACAGCCTCAGAGGCTGGCCTGCCGTGCGTCCCGGTGGTCTGGGCTGCGGGCCTGGGCAGCCTCGGCCAGCGTGGCTTCTGGCCCGGCCCCTCCGCCCCCTCGCTTCCCCTCGCTTCCCCTCCCTTACCCTCCTGAAACCGCGCTAGACGCAGGAGATGGGTGAAATGGTAATTATAGCCTTCCCCGCTATCGACTGGCTTCCTATGTGTAACCCTGCGGCGAGCGCACATATTTACAGCTCTGGGAATGTTTACAATTGGAAGCAGATCCACTGATCTTTTCTTCCCTGTCACACAAAATAATTTTAGGACATGGCTCTTCGAAAAGATTCCTTGTAAGAAAGACTTAATTAAAAAGGAATGTCACTGTGCCCCCACCCCTGACAGCCGAGAGGATCAGTGGAGGCAGGGAGTGTTCCAGAACGGGGAGGGGCCGTGGGGAAGGGTGGCCCTGAGCAGAATGTGGGACCGTGGTCTGTTTAACGGGAGCCGAGGCAGGAGGCCCGGCTGGCACTTCTGAGCCTTCTCCAGAGCAGCTTTTGGGACGAGGTTTGCTCTCGGTCAGGTTCCGGCCGGGGCAGGGCTTGGGGAGCCCTGCGGTGGAGGGCCGGCTGGGAGGGGGTTCCCAGGGCACCCCCAGTTCGGTGGTTTTCTTTGCTTTGTTGGTTTTTTTCTTTTTTTGGAGTAGGTAAATTAGGTTCTCACTTTTATTGTAAATGTTAATTTTATTATTGTTGAATCAGCTGTTCGGCAGTAGCTGAGGTCCCAGTTCCTGCTGGTCACCTCTGTCACTGGCGTCTCAGACCGGCATGCCCTGCCCAGCCCTCTCAGCATCGCGGCCCCTGGTGAGCCCACACGCCTACCCTTGAAGTGTGGCGGGGAGTGCAGGGCCCAGCAACTTCATGCTCGTGCCGGGTAACGATCAGAACTGTGTTTGGATGCGACTGCTCCAGGGAACGGTGGAAACGTAAGTGGTCTCGAGGTTCTCTGTCTTCTGAAATTTCCCCCTGACTTGGCTGAGAGCGTGACCGTCCATGGCTGCGAGCCCAGGTGTGTGTTTGCAACAACCTTCAAGCAACCAGTAAACGCCGAAACAGCAGCAAAACAACAGAGTGACGCCTCTGTCCAGATCTGCCTCCCCTCATTGGCCGCTCTTTTTGTTACGGAAAGGTTCAAAACATTTACGAAACTGAAAGAAGACACAGAGATGAAGGAACAGGCTGCTGCCCGGCCTCACCGATGCTGGCGGGACCAGGCCCGCTTCACGGGGGCCCCTCACTGCAGGGACAGAAGCGGTCTCAGCTGTCACACAAGTGTCATAGCCCTCAGACCATTGTCACAGCTTGAATTGATTAATACCTTTATGCCATTACATAATCATTGTTTAAAATCCCAGTTAAATTTTTCAGGTCTTTTTTTGTTTTGGTGTGGGGTGGTGGTTCTCATAAGTGTTACACAAGGTCCACGCATTCTGGCGGGCCACTCTGCCACTCACGATTCCTCCCCGCGCTCGTCTCCCGTCTGTGCTCTCAGCGGTGTGCGTGTGAGAACCTGGCTGGCGTCCTGTTGCGTGTCCGCTGTGCTGTGTAGCGTGTTCTTCTCCCCTCTCTTGCGGGTCGCTCCGTAGCCCGGGCTGCATCCTGTGGCACTCGGGTTGGGGCAGGTTGGCAAGACTGTGGCACAGGCGGTGAGAGTCCCGGTCCCTCCTGGGTGACTGGCGGCTGCTGAGCATCGCTGCCCAGCCTCGGCCGCCCCGCTGGAGGGCTGCAGGGCGATGCAGCCCTGAGTTCAGCAGGAGCCTTCTGTCGTGAGAACGTTGCCCTCAGCAGCTCCAGGAAGGAAAGGCTTTATCGACCAGCTTCAGAGTAATGAGCTAGTTGCTTTAAATCATCTAAAGGTAACCGGTGACTTTTATCATTTATGTTTTTATTTTTCAGTGTAACTGTGAACTTGTGGATTTAGTGTATTGCATCTGTTTTAAGCCTTTGATGTTATTCATACTGATAATCAAGTTTTGGCCTTTGAGTTCTTTTTCTTTTGCCGTGACCCTCGTGATCTTTGCAGCTTCCCTGCAGTGCTATGAGGGGACACCTGCCACCTTGCACGGTTTCGGTCCCAGACCGGAATAATCTCCCATCTCAAGAGCTTTCGTCACGTCTGCCAGGTCCATTTTACCATTGAAAGTGACATATTCATGGATTCTGGGAATGAGGGTGTCGGCCTCTTTGGGGACATCCATCATCATCCGGCCTTCCACGTGCCCAGCCTCAGATGGGCAGCTCTGGCCTCTGACTGTGCTGGTCACTGGGCGGCTCTCTGGCCAGGTCGCTGGGAGGGAAGAAGCTGCTTCAGGAATGTACATGCAGCTTGGGAGAGGCTGGTGTAGATGTCCCTCCCAGGGTCTGGGGACACAGAGGTGAGCCCCCCTGTTGCTCCCAATCCCTGCAGCTGCCCACCCAGCTCTGCCAAGGCCAGAGGGCATTAGGCTGCGGTGCCCACAGCAGCAGAGCTGGTGCGCCTTGGGGTGAGCTCGGTCGGTGTGCCTCAGGGGTGCATGCGGACGTGGCTGAGCGAGCTTCTGGTGCTGGCGATGGCTGGGACGGTCTCGTTACCTTTGTCCGTGGCTGTGAAGTGGTGTCTCGTTGTGTTTCTGATTTGCATTTCCCTGATGACTAACGATGTTGAGCACCTTTTCATGTGCTTATGGGTCATTGCATATCTTCTTTGGAGAAAGGTCTATTTAAATCTTTGGCCCATTTTTTAACTGGGTTATTTGCCTTTTTATTGTTGAGTTGTCAAGTTTCTTTATATATTCTACATAAAGCTCCTTTGTCAGATATATGATTTGCAAATATTCTTTCCGTTCTCTGGATTGCCTTTCCATTTTCTGGACGGTGTCCTTTGAAGCCCAGACGTTTTTAATTTTGGTGCTGTCTAGTTCATCTACTTTTCTGTTGCTTGTGACTTTGGTGTCCCATCAGAGACACTCACCAGACTCAGATCGGATTGGAGCGGTGATGTGGGTCTCTGGGGCTCTTGGCTTTTGGCTCCCGTCGGAGGCAAGTGCAGAAAGGTTTCTCGGGTCTGTTGGGGAGAGGTGTGTTCTACTGCGTCGCCAGCTTCTGCGGTGTCTAATGGCTGGACTCACTTCCCACAGTTGTTCTTAATTGAATGTCCGTGGGAAAGCGGCCAAGTAAATTGAAGGTTTCACAGAGCAAGCCGAGTTTTTGTTGATTTCTTTTAAACTGTGCTTTTTTATTGTTACCGAGCACAGTTTGTTGGAATCTGGCATCACGCTGTGCGTGATCATTGGGATCCGTGTTGCTGGCCTTGTTGAATGCTGCGGCATTAGGGAGTTTCCAGCGCTCTCTGAGCTGGAGCTCCAGCACATTCTGGAGGCCCTGTAATTTACAGGTGGACGTTTCCCCACCGATGGGTTAATTACGGGACACAGCCATCAGAAACGCCGCGTGTGGGGACACGCGTCCTGAGGAGAGGGGCCACGTCTTGCAGGGTGAAGGGCAGCTAACCTCAGGGTCCACACCTGGACCCCACTCGCCAGCTCCCGCCGGACGCGGCCGGCCAGGCTTCGCGGCTGTAAAGTAGGGCGACAGCAGCGTCCACCAGAGAATGCACCGGAGTCCCGTCGGCAGAGTTGGCTCCCACCCTCGCAAGCAGGGTCACCTGGAGTCAAGAGGTGTTCTTGGAACTATTCGTTCATCCGGATTGAGTATTCCTGGCTATTGAAAATGGGACAATTTTGGAAACCTAGAATGTTTTAAACACAAAACTTACCAAGACCCAACCTTTTTACTAGTTTTGAGTTCCTTCGGCTCCAGTTTGTTGAGAACAGGAAGGGTTGGGTGTCTATCCAATAAACCCAGGCCTTTGAGCGGTAGGTGTTCTGGGGAATTTGTAACTAACAGTTACCCAGATGGTCACCACCTTTCTGAGCGAGGGAGGGTTGCTGTGCGTTTTCCTTGCGGGCAGCTGCCTGGCCAGCACACAGTCTGCTCTGGACTCGGTTTGCCCACAGTCATGCATCCTGCTCTGACCAGAGCTCTGACACCCGCACCCTGCCCACAGGTGACACACCTGTCAGTCACGCCAGCCAGCTGGGTGTCCCGCTTCTCCCCATCAAGTGACTGGCTTAGTGGTTTTAAAAACTTCGGATAGTTCCCATCTGGGCACATGATAAATTGCACAAATGTTCAACGAAAGTAGAACTTCTTTGTCTGGGATGGGAGGGGTGCAGCTCCCAGGAGATGCGAAAGTATCACAATGTCCCTATTTAGGGCGTGTGTGTAGTTTTTTCGGCCCCCAAACTATTTAAAGCTTAGTCAGGGTCTGCGCCGTGCCGTGGGCCGTCCCACCAGGCCTTCCTGGTTCTCGCACGTGGCGGCTCTGCTGCTCCTTCCAGGTGAACGCTTGGGGGCAGCCAGCGGGCGCCCGTTGTGGGCAGCAGGTTTGTTCCCTTGGCGTGCTGAGAATCGCCCTCTTGGGTCGTGTTGCCATCAGCATCAGCGCTTTGCTGGAACTCGGACCCTGCCCTTCCTCGGGCACACGAGTGATATAGTTGCTACATGCACACACGCATGCACACGTATGTAGATGTATGAATGCGTGTACTTGTAATGAGGGGGTGTTTGGATGGCATCCACCAGCTGGTAAATTAAGTGTTGGTGTGCAAATAAGAGTGTTTCTGCTGGAACTTTTCTGCAGGTGGCAGCCTCGAACGCAGTCACCGTGAGCTCAGCGTGGATGTCACTGCCCCAGCTCGGCTCCCCTGTTGGGCTGTTCCTCATTTTGTTCCATTCTGAGGGGCTGGGACGCAGGGGACACCTCCGGTCTCTGCCCTGAGTCTGGCGCTTCCTGGGCCTCCTGTGCTTTCGCCCCGCCCCGCCCCCCTAAGCCCCTCAGGGCACCGGTGCCCTGGGGTCTCCCGGGGGCCCCTCTCTCTGCACAGATGCTCATCTGTGGGACTCAGTTCTAGATTAACAAAGGGTAAAAGGGCTAAAAGTTTAGTTCTTACACCTTGGTTGCTGCAGCTTCCAGGGGAGGCCTCGTTCCTGGCAGGCGACTGGGCAATCAGCTCCCTCCCCAGGGCCCCTGCGCGGCCGCCAGCCACAGGTGCTCACAAGCTGGGAGCCAGAGGGTGTTGTGGCCGTGCTTGGTAAAAGCCATTCGGAGGAAGCATTTTGATTCCTTCGTGTGATAAGTCAGAACTCGGGGAGAGAAATTTGTTTACTTTCATGATGAATGTCTTTATCCTTGGCATGGCTCATTTACTCAGCATATTTCAAAGTCACACTTTATCCTGGGAAGCTCTAAACCTGTTTCTAATCTGCTGATCTCTTGGCAGTGCAGAGTGGACCCTGCTGCTGCCAGGACGGCCCCTTTGTGTGTCCCCAGGAGACACTTGAGCCTGCAGAGGACCCCTGTGAAATACTTCCTGATTATTTTGATAACTCTTTGACTTAATTTAGATAAGAGTTAGAGAAAATTCTGATTGATTCATGGAATTCAAGTATCATGTTTGGTGTGTGTGTTTTCAAATACTTGACGATATTTGTCTTTTTAGGAAATTGCCTTCATTCTGAGATAAGATGGCATTTGAAAGACTGTGTTTGGAATATGAGGAATGACGATCTGAAATCTCAGAAGCTGAAAACAATGGCCAACGGTAGACTTGGTGTTGAAAACTGACCGACTGGCCTCGAGCAGTCGCTATTTCTAGCGGAGGGAGAAGCCAGTGACGTAGGAGGCCTGCCCTGGCGCTCGGGCTGCCTGTGCGGGGCCGCCTGCCTTCGTCCCTGTCATTTCAGTCCCCAGGGCTGTGTTGTGGCCACAGAAAGGTGGGGGCCATGGGCACAGGCCTTTTCTGGTGGGAGCCCCTGTGGCCCGCCTTGGCCTGGGGGCTCCCGCCTCCTTGGCCCAGCCAGCCTGCTCGTGGGGAAGTGTAACGGAGCTGTGGTTTGATGTTTCCGGTCTGTGGCTGGTTTCTTGTGTGTACAACTCTCTATAGCTGTGCACAGCCCTTCCGGGAACAGTTACGGATCTTCGTGCCTTCACAGCTCGCTGAAGGGTTTGGGGAGTCTTCACTGCCTGGCATTGTGCCCTGGAACTCTGGGTCACTGCTAGGCCGTGACCTGGACCCTGTTGTCCCTGGCAAGAGTCGTCGGCCACTGGTGCATGTCAGTCTGGATCAGCTTTCACGTGAGAGTCTGTGTAAGGTGATCTGTCTGGCGTGATGTGGGCTTCGCTGCGTAGGCAGGTGTGGTGTCCATGGCCAGGGCTTAGCGCCGAGGCCATGTGAGGACGGGCGTAGTGGCCGGGCTCTTGTTGGGGGCTGGGCACTGCCCTTAGTTCGAGGAGGTCGGTCCCACCGTCTCCCAGGCTGTACATGGGAACCCTGAGAGGTTAAGTAACATGCCCAATGTCACACAGCTGGTACGTGGCCAAGCGAGGGTGCCCCGGCAGTCTGCAGCTGCCACGACGACCCTGTCGGCCACATTACTCTCTGCACATCCACGAGCACCTGCTGTGCCCAGGACGCCGGGGGCAGTGTCCCGAGTGATTCTCCATAGCCCGGCTTCGTCCTCTGTTTTAGGACCGGGGGAATTGGACGTGACGACCCGGTGCCCTTGGGGGAGGCCACAGCACTTGGCACACGTGGGTGTGTGACAGGGCAGGTGTCCCTGAGCTGCAGGGGCCAGCAGGGTGCCTCGCCCAGCCCCTGGTCATTGTAGGCACCGGGGACACTGGCGATGAAGGAAGAGCCACTTCGGCTCTGCAAGCTCAGTGTCCACTTTGGGCTGCCTGGAAATGGGGACACATGGGAGGGGCCCTGCGGGTGGGCGGGGAATGTGGACAGGAGGGGGAGGGGGCAGGCCAGGAGCTGCGGCGATGACCTGTGGGCTGGAAGAAACCGTGATGATTTCTTAGGCTGCTGGTTTATAATTTCACTGAGGGAGCGAAGCCATGTGCCATGAAATTGTGGGCTCCTGCCTTTGGGTTATTGGTCTTGAATGGTTAGCCATTTCTGTCCTCAGCAGCCCTGGGGGTCCCTCTAGAACGGGTGTGTGGTGTGGCCAGCATGGGGCCAGGTGGCTGTGAACGTGCCAGCCCACTGGCATGGCGGGTGCCCCTGCTACGGGGCACAGCTGGGCTGGAGGTCCATGGGGGCCAGGTGGGCCCAGCCAGCGGCTTGTGGTGCAGGGCAGTGAGGTGGTCAAGCTCAGCGTCGGCCCTGGGGACAGGTCCAGGCCTGTGGGCTCCACCTGGTCGCTCTGCTACAGGAGGCAAACCCTGCCTGGAACGTGGGCTTCCTACCGGGCTGTGTCCAGGCTGGCCAGCATGGTGAGGGGGTCCCGTGTGCTGCCTGGCCCCGAGGCCCGCCTCTAGTCTCAGCCGCTGCTGGTCCCTGTGCATGTCCAGCAGACTCCGTGCAGGCGTGGGGCTCCGTGCCCACCTTCCTGCCTTTGCAGAGGGAGCTGGGCAGGGTGGGCCACGCCCCTGCTGTGTGGGCGGCGTGAGGGTGGACAGGCAGCTCACCTGGCCTCGCTGCGGCCCACTGGGCCCAGCCTGAGGGGGAGCTCCGCCCGCTCCGTGCAAGCCAGCCTGTGGCAGGCTCCCTGTCCCCTCTCCCCGACAGGACCTAGCAGATGTGTGAGCTCATGCGTCACCTTAGGAAAGGCTTCAGAACCCACCGGCAGTCATTGTCCTGGATGCTGTTGTTCGTGGTCATGCGGCACTGGCCAGTCCCACGCCTGGGCCCGGCCTGGTGACATGTCCCCGTGGGGCACCCACAGTCCGTGCCAGCCTGGCGGCTCAGTGCGCATTTGTATGACCTCATGTTCCTGCTCCCTGCTGTGTGTCCCAAGGCTGCACTGAGCAGGAGAGTCTGGGCGGTCCCCCTGGGCCCCCAGCAGGCGGCAAGGGCGCCTCCCTTTTCAGAAGGCCCAGGAGAAGCAGGGCCTTTCGGGGCAGGGTGTTGGGCAGCCGAGCTGGGCCTGGGGGGCCGAGCGCAGAGAAGGTTGATCCTGGTCGCCTGAACAGGGCGCTCAGGGGCACCCTGGGTTCTCGGGCAGGGACCGGGGCTTCCTGGCCGTTGCCATGTGCAGCTGCCTCTGTATCTGGGTCCAAGAAGCTTTGAGGCAGGTTCTTTGTAGGTGACACATCTGTCACTGCTTCAGGTGTGTGTGGAGTCCAGTGACCTTGCTCATCATCTGCTGGGGCTACTACAGTCGACGGAGGGTCACTTCCCTCCTACCCAGCTGCTCCTTCACCTTCCTGGATGGAGCGGGAGGGTCAGTTTCCCCAGGGTCCCGTGTGCCACTCTCCCCTGCACGGCACTGTGGGTACGTGAGGTGACAGATGTCCTGGCGTTGCAGCTGACCTGCCCAGGCAGCCTCCTGTGCGGGGAGGACCAGACTGCCCGTCCGGGCACGTGGGGACCAGCTCCTGTCAGTGCATGCTGTGGACACCGGTGCTCCCTTGGCCCTGGGTTGCTGTTGCCCCGATGGGAACAGAACGTGTTTGTTCAGAGCCGCCCCGAGTGGGCAGGGTCGCCAGAGCACACCCCTCTTTTGACAGCTCTGCTCGGCTGGTCCCTCGAGCCCAGCGTGTGGAGGATCTTCCTTCTGGACCCTCCGCTCTCAGAGCACCTTGTGGAGCGCTGTGATGACACCTGCCCCAGGGGCGCCTCACCCCAGGCACGACTGTGCGTGCGCAGGGCCTGGAGAGGGATTCAGGGTGCCCCTGTCCAGGTGAGCAGGACAGGCCATCGTGTCCAAATGGGGACAAAGACTCAGAAGCAGGTACTGCCCAGCCATCCTGGCACCTGCCCGCCTAACACCCACTGTGTACCCAGAGCCAGGCGCCGCGCACCGTGGCTGACAGTGGCGTCGTCTTTGCTTTTAGAAGTCCTGTTTCTCGGGGTGAGCCCTCGGCTTCTCGGGGGGAGTGATTTACTTCGAACGCGCACCTGTGGTTGGTCTGAGGTCGACTTCCTGATGTGAAAGTCTGTCGCTGTACTTACTGAGAGATCGCAAGTTTGAAAAGGAAGAGTTTTGTGGCTTCCTCATGACACCTGTGGAGCACCGTTAGGAGTTGTGATTTTTCCCATGTGTGCTTGTCCTGGGGGTTGGCGACCCTGCTTGTCACCTGGGGGTAAGGGTGACCTGGAGCAGCAGGTCCTTCCACGAGCAGTCCAAGGGAGGTGGGAGGGCCCCAGGGCTGGCTCCCGGCTCTGGCTTCCGTGGGGCCCTCAGCCGCCTCCGCTCCACACCCATGCCAGGCTCGGGGCTCCCTGCCTGCACCCGTACCCGCACCCACACCGGGCCTCGGCCTGCTCTGCAGTGGTAGCGGAGAGACCATCCGCAGGGTTCTCTGAACCTGGAAAGTTCTGAGAGGCAGCTTCCAGCTTGCAGAAAGGGAAAAACAAATTGCCACGCCACAAACAGCGTGAGGGGTGCCCGGATCAGCGTCACACCGAGTGGGAAGGAAAGGAAGGAGAGGCGTTGCCACCGCCCCCACCAAGGGTTCACACCCGGGACCTGCCGCGAGGCGTGGCCCACGGGGAAGGAAGTGGCTCTCAGAGGAGCAGCCCCCAGAAGCGTCAGGCGGGCAGGACGGGCCTCCGCAGGGCCTGGCCTTGCTCCAGGGAAGCTGGTTTGCTCCTTAGACCGTTGAGGCAGCTCCGGCCTCTGCAGTTGGGGTCCCAGTGTGAACAGAGCGCTGCTAGGAGTCCTTTGTTGGCCATGTAGCATCCGAGGCCCTCCCGTTCCTGCCGTTAGTGGCATGTGGTCGGCCGTCCCGTCAGAGCCCTGGGCAGCCACGCTGCTGCTTCCAAGACAAACCGCCGCGTCTGCCCAGTGACCTGCACGAGCAGTTTCACATTCGCACGTTCTTAGCAGACATTTACAAACCAACCAAACAAAACCCCGTTTCCTGCCCCACGCTCTTCAGTGCTCTCCGAAGTGTGGGCTGCGTTTGGAAATGCCTCTGCTTGAATTTGCAAACCGAAACTGAGTTCTAACCTTTAGCGCGGTGCGTCTCCTCCTCTGCCCGGGAAGGCTCAGGGCGGCTGGGCTGAGGGAGGCCACGCGTCTACCAAGCCAGGGCCTCGCCCTGCTCCTCCGGAGGAGTTCCCCTGAGGGTTAGTGACCCCAGGGTTTGGGGTGGCCTCTGGGCTGTGACCTCAGGCCTGTGTCGCCCGGGGAGGTGAGCCCTCTGCCTGCCCAGGGCTGTGTCCACCCCTGCTGTCCTGCGATTGAGCCCCTGGCCCGGCCGGCCCTGCCT
This sequence comes from Indri indri, assembly GCA_004363605.1. Classification (NCBI taxonomy): domain Eukaryota; kingdom Metazoa; phylum Chordata; class Mammalia; order Primates; family Indriidae; genus Indri; species Indri indri. Next base: position 52,494 of record RJWJ010004380.1, read on the forward strand.
CCGCCTCCCAAGGTCGTCCAGCGGCCTGGGTAAGCTGGTGGCCGGGTACCACTTACTTACTCCTGCGGGGTGCAGGGGGAGTGGTGGCCGGATGGCGCTTTGCCCTCACGGAGCCTGCCTTCTGCAGAGGGCACAGAGTGGCAGTCACCGGCAGCCTCTTTAGACTGGGAGGCTGGGAGGTGACACACAGCTAGTGCCGGGTGACCCAGGCCAGTGGGCCGCTGGCGGTTCCCTTCCTGGGGCCGTTCTGAGGGGCAGGCATGGACCTGCCGGGGGAGAAGGGAAAGGAGCTCGCAGGGTGGGGGGCTGGGCTGGTGTTCTGGGGGCGGCACCGGGCAGCGTCGTGCTACGTGTGGTGGCCACCGTGTCCTTGGGCACCTGATTACCGGGGCAGAGGCTGGGATGCCGACACAGCAGGTTGTGAAGAAATGAAGTGTCTTTTGTGCTTTTCAGCAGGAACTGTGGTGTGTATTGCGTGTGTCGCCCCTCCACCATGGGGACAGACAGAACCTTTCCCTTGGCCCTGAGCGCTCAGGCAGCTCCTCCGTTCTCCTCCTCAAGGGTCTCTTTCTGCCAAACAAGCCCTTCCTGGGGCTCGGCTTCCGCAGGGGCTCCGTGTGGATCTTCCGTGAGGCACAGAAGCTTCCAGGCAGTCTCAGTGGAGCCCTGACCTGGTGAGAGGGGCGCTCCCGAGAGCTGCACGCTCTTGTGCTCACCGGGCCTGGCTCGTCCGAGAGGTGCTGGGGTTTGGACAGGCCGTGGACCCCTCAGTGTTTCGGGGCAGGCCTGGGAGTGTGTCTCCTTGGGCTGTGGGCGTAGCCAGCAAAGTGCACAGTGCCCGTTTCTCCTGGACCTGGGGCAAGCACAGGGTGTCCTGCCCCTGGCCCCCGCATAGGCCACCTGGCCTCCTGTTGGTCCCACATTCAGGCCCAGAAAAGGGGTGAGGTTGACATTTGCCACGAGGTCAGGGACCCCTGGAGCAGAGATGGAGCCCGGTGCAATAGTGGCATTGCCTCGTCTCTATTTGGGTCAAGCAAGAAAAGATCCTAATCTGTTTCTAATTAGATTTTAATCTCGGCCTTCACAAAAGCTGTTTCTCTCTTCTTCCTCCCCAATTATTTTTAAAATATCAAGGAAAATATATCCCTTCCATTTATAACTCTGCACAGAACCAAATTGCTACTCTGTTTCTAAAGTATGTTACTGTGGCCTCTAATATCAAGCCAACCCTTCTGCAATCCCACTAACATCGTACCTCACATCCTGGAAATGTAGGATCCCCCATGGAGCCCACAGCAGGAAATGCCGGGTTCTACAAAGCCACGTGGAAGCCCGGCTCCCGGGTGTGCGTGGACAGTGCTTCCTCCTCGGACTTGGGAGTGAGCATCTCGGGCGCGTCGTCGCTGCGGGCTGTGCCATCCTGTGATCGGGATGGACCCTTGAGGTCTCTCCCCTGGGAGGGGACCGGGGCAGCCTCCACAGCCAGCCTCCTGGACGCTCACCGTGGGCCTCTGTCCCTGAGGCCTTCAGGGGAGGTGCCGTCCCACGGGGCGTGGGACCTCACAAAGGTGGTGCTCTCATAGTGCCCAGGTGATGCAGAGCCCGTCTGCACCAGGCTTCATGGGACTGCCCAGCCTCCCTGGGTCAGCCTGGTGGCAGCATTTGCCGGGCAGGGTGGAGGGGTGCCCCCTGCTGTGGGCACCTGTGTCAGGCACTGAGGGAGGGCTCTGGCGTGGTCTCAGTTGGAGACGTCGCCTTCTGAGAGTGGCCACCAGCCTGCTCCTGCCACTTCCTTTCCCTGGCCAGAGCCACCGCCTCACCAGCCCCCTCTCAGGACACCGACGCCCTCGCCCGGCCTCCTCCCCTCACCTTTGGCATGGCCTCGGGCTCCCCGCGGGGACCGTGTGGCGTGGTGCTCGGCATGCTAGCAAGGTGTCTGGTTTTGGTAATAGTTGAGAAGCGTTTCATCACGTTGTCCCAGGGAGCTCCACAGACGCACGCGCACAGCGTCCGCTGGGACTCCCGTCCCTGCAGGCCCGGAGCCATGTCCCCTGCAGCCCTGCCGGGCCACGGAACGCAGCGCCCACACCACTGCTGGCTGCTGTCGTCTTCAGGAGTTCAATCTAAGACCCCTCCTGCCCTGGTCAGTCTCATCTCTAGCCTGCTACCTGGGGCTTGTCGTACGCACCAGTGAACTTATTTTAAAGGTGCATTTAGAGTTTGTCAGTACCTGAGTCGCCTGCATGCTTCTTACTTTCCTTTTTGTTTTTATAGGGTGGGCTAACTGGGATTAATCTCATCTTCACCCCAACCCCATACCCGACACACACACACACACACACACACACACACACACACACGTGCACACACACTTTCAAGAACAAAATGCCCACCTGGAACCTCACTGCCTGCACCTCCAGCCCGTCCCAGGCCGGCTTCCCTGTCTCTGCACAGCGCCCTAGCCCTGGCCGGCCCTCCCTGCAGGGCGCTGGGCTTCCTCTGTGGCTGCTGGCAAGACGGCACTTCTGTACCTGCTTCTCAGGTTCAAGGTGAGAGTCCCCATTCAGCAAAGACAGAACCCGTTGCACAGTGTGGCGCGAGCCACCCTCCTGCCTTCTGTGGGCAGGGGAGGCAGGGCTCGGGCCCCAGGTGGGGGGCACGCCCCATGGGAGCCCGGGTGCAAGACCACCGTGGGCGGGGATACCTGGCCCCTCTGACCTGCGTCTGCAAGAGCAGGCCGGGGCCTCAGGCCGCCTCTGGCCGTCAGTGCCAGAGAGCCATGGAAGGCGGCCGCTCTCAAGAGTGACCTGCTCTGATAGGCATTTCATAGAGACAGTTCTGGCCTCAGTGTTGGGATTGCCAGGGGGGACAGCGATGAAGCCAGCTGGCCGGTGCAGGGCATCCTGCATTATGACGAAGGATGCAAGAAACTTAGCATGTTTATTGGACAAGTAGACCCTGTGCCAGATACGTTGTTTGTGCCGACTTGTTTAACACTCACAACAACGTGATGAGATCCAAGTGCTGTCCTCCTATTTTATGATGAAGGAACAGGACACGTAAAACCTGCCTGAGGTCTGACAGCTGCTAAGTGGGGGAGTCGGCTAAGTGCCAGGTCCACGGTTTCACCCACCACGGGACGCCACTGCACGTGCTCACGGTGCATGTGAGGGCTGTCACCGGGCACTCGCAGACAGGCCCCAGGCACGCCGTCCACAGAGGGGCCCCCGTTGGACAGGACACCAACCTCTGTCTTTTAGCTGAACTTCACCGAAATGCCTTTCCCAGCTCCCAGAGGCGGGGCCCCGGCATGGAGTCGGGGAGCAGCTGAAGTGCTGGGATCCGGAAGGCAAAGAGTGCTGTCGTTTGGCTCTTGGAGTCTGCAGCCTCCCTCTGGCACTGGCACGAGCTTTGCCTTAGAGCCAGTGCCCGTCTGGCCATCAGGCGCCCTCTGTGACAAAGGACACCTCGCTTTCCACTCCGCCCGCGCCCTGTCCAAGGCCGTGGCTCCCATGAGCAGGCTGCAGTCCAGCGACCAGGGCGTGAGTCGTCCCGTGGGATGAGCAGAAAGTGCTTTTTTCTGTATCATTCTCACCAGGGACCATCCATGTCATTTGTCTTTTTAAAGAACCAATGTTTGGCTTTGTAAATTTTAATACTGTTTCTGTTTTATTAAGTTCTGCTTTAATTGCTTTTTACGTTCTTTAATTTCTGTTCTTTTCTAAACCCTTGATGTGGAACCTTAACACGTGCATTGTAGGTCCATTTTCCTCTGCGTGGCTTTGGCTACTTCCCAGAAATATTAATATGTGCTATTTTTTATTCAATTTTCTCTTTGGCTTATGGGTAATTTATAAGTATATTTTTAAGGTGTTTAGACACACAGGAGCTTCCTAGTTCTTTTTTGTTGTGATTTTTAGCTTAATCGCATTATGTCCAAAAATGTAGGCATGATATGCCATCAAAGTTGAGAATCGGTACCTTATTAAGGTCTGTTTTGGCTGACATTAATACTGGTATACCAGCTTTCCTTTGTTTATTATTTGCAAGGTACGTATTTTTCCAAATGTTTTACTTTAATATTTTCCATAGCTTTATGTTTTAGATGTATGTTTGTAAACAGCATGCGTTTCAGTTCATTATTTTATGTTTTCTGTGCAGTCTGGCAATCTTAGCTTCTAATTAGAGCCTTTTGTTTCCGTCCAGTGCGATTCTTCCTTGGATTGCGTTCCCGTCGCCATGTTACCGTGTGCGGATTCCCATGACCCGTCCCCTCTGTGCTGTTGTCCGGCGATATTAGCTGTTAGTTTTCTATGAAGTTGATACTGATTTTGATTATCCACATTTCCATTGTTCCTTATGTTGGTTTTCATTTCCATCTTCCGTCTGAGATCTGCTGTGAGCGCGTCTTTCTGGCGACAGATCATCCACGTTCGCTGGAAAACGCCTTCGCTTCACTGCCGGGTTTGGAGAGTGCGTGCTGGACGTGGAGTTCCAGTTCGACAGTCACAGTCTTCCAGCACTTTCAGGCGGCCATTCTAATTGCCGCTCTCCGAGGGTGCGCCCCTCCCTCCCACGGCCGTTTTGGTTTTCGGCGGTTCTGCTCGGTGACTTTTGTCAGTTTGGGCGGTCTCGGCGGAGCCCTCTCAGACCTGCTTTTGCCAGCTCAGCTTCCGTCTTCGGGTCTCCGGCTACACGTGCTGCCCTACTCACTGGCCTCTGTGTCTCCAGCCAGCTCCCGTGGCCTCGCCACGTTCTGGACGTTTCCTCTGGCCAGTCTCTCTGCTCACTAATTCACTGTGCCCAATCTGTCAAATGGTGGAGTCCTTAATTTAGCTTTCTGTATTTTCCAGTTTTAGAGTTCTTTTTGCAAGTTTCCAATTCATTTTCTTAAACATTCAAATCATTGTTCTTTTAAAGTCTGTGTCTAAAACCACCAATGAATCTTAAATTACATTCACCTCTTTTATTATTACTAGAATACCGCTGATACTCCTACTTTGAAGCTATCATTTATGGATCTTGGTGTAGAGCAAATAAGTAATAAAGTCTCTCTGATAATCCTGTTATCTGGAGCATCTGAGGGTCTTTTTCCTATTTTGTTGTTTTTGATGGTTTTTGTTCTTATCGGATTGTCTTTTTCTGTGTCTGGTGTGTGTGTGTGTGTGCGTTGCGTGTGTGTGCACATGTGAGAGTGTGTGTGTTCTTATGTAGTTTGCAAAGTCTGTTGAGATAATTTCAGGCCTTAAGATGGTGACATCTTTACCCAGAGTAGATTTATGGTTGTTTCTGGTGCTTGGGGGCACTGCAGTCAGTCATCACCTCGGTTCTGCTTCAGGGATTGCAATCATTACAAGCAAAGCTGCAGTCCTTGCAGGCCCTTTTATTTTGGGGCATCTTTTATTGCAAGGGGCTGCATCAGGATCCCAACCAGAGAGAAAGGGTTTACCACATTCCCCTCCTCTCTCCCTCCTCTAGTCCCAGGTTTCCACTCCTGAGCCTGCAAGAGGTGTGTGCGAGCACTCAAGGTCCTGGCGAGACGGCCGGGCCCTGCAGACGCCCTCGGGGGAGATCGGCCCCAGATGCCGGCTCACTCCCTGGCCGCTGTCCGGTCCTGTAATTCTCCACTGTTTTGTTAATGGCACCTTCAAGAAGAGGCTTTCACATCTGTCCTGCTGTCGTGGTGGTTTTCTGTAATAAGATGAGGCCAAATGACCTATTTCACCTTTTTCTTGCACTTGTGCTTTGGAAGAAGTCATGTTCATCCATCATATATTAATATTCACAGAATATTTTATCAAAAACAAAATCCTTCTTGCATGAATTAGAGGAAGAGAGGAATATCATGAGATATATTTAGTAATACATAGGAGAAAATTAGTTAATTTGAAATGAAATTAATAACTAAGGTAATTATCGAAGGAGTTATTAGAATGGTTAGTATGTCATTTACTCAAAGAATTATTTGTGCAAATGGATATTTGGAGTTTTAACAGGAAATTTATGTGAGAGTAGATGTTTATTTTGAAGGACATCTGAAAGTATCCAGGCTCCGCCCTGATTCTGGCCTGGTGGGCTCACTGGCGGTCATCGGCGCCCACCCGGATGGCTGGGGACGGTAAGAGTAGCAGTGTGGTGAGGTCACACGTTTTCCAGGTACTCTTGGCTGGGTGGAGATTTGGAAGTTGCGTATATTTGAAACCCGAGGGACCACAGGCCAATTTCTTCCCAATCCATCTGTTCCCTGTGTGTAGCTAGAGTGACTGGCGCACCGCCGCGCCCATCCCGTCCGCACTGCTGCTGAGCTGGTCGTCGTTGGAGAGGCGTGGATGCAAAAGCCGATGAGATTCTCTCCTGTTGGTGGCAGAGCAGTCCTAGCCCAGTGGTGTCAGGAGGTCAGTGTTGGCAGGGAGCCTTCTAGATTGCCCCCCTTCTGCGGCCGGGGTGCAGGCCCAGCTCTCTGAGAGGTTGGAGCCTGTCTCCGTGCTGGTGGGTGCTCTGGAGGGCAGCCCGCCGCCCCGCTCGTCCCTCCCAACATGTGTTGTTCTTCTGAGTTTGTTTTCCCTGCAAAGGAATTTATAAAGAGCAATCCTAATTTTCTCCTTAATCAAAACTATTAATAAAGAAAAAAATCCCAAACCTTTCCATCAATAAATCCTAGAATTCATTCCTGGATTTGTTTCTCTCGTCGTAAAGAGCAGAAGCCTCCCGGAAGGAACCCCACTGAACGTGCCTGCTTTCTGCTCTCCTTGCGAGCTGCGTTTTGTGTCTCGGCCTCTCTGGAAATCTGTTTCAAACTCTAAGCAGCAGCTGGAACACACTTGAGCCGCTCAGCACAAACTACAAAGTGAAGGCAGGGGCTGTGCAGAACAGATGCTGTTTGCATTAAAATAAAAGACAAACATAATATTTGCATTAATAGAGAGCCTTTGCAAAAGTATTTGCATAGAGTGGTTTATCTTTTTCCGAGAGCTGGTTACTTTTGACTAATTTCTGAGCCCAGCAAAGGATAAGAATCTTTTGCTGATTATTTCCCACAAAGAGTTGCTTTTGCACCAGGGTAGCTGATTTCAAAGAAGGACTCTTGCACATGCAAATGTGATGTCAAGAGCAGCACACGGAGAATAGCCCATGTGTGGGGCAGTGACTGCCGTCAGTCACACATTTGGCAGCTCTTTGTGTTTCAAAGGACTGATGAGCTTGTCTCCTGTTTTCAGTGGAATGGAGCTCAGCTTCAGCAAAGTTCTGCAGAGTTGCTCAAATGAGGCCATGCTCCAGTGGTCTCCTCCTCTCGAAACGCGAAGCCAAGATGGTGGGTTGGTGTGTCAGGTGCTTTGGTACCTGTGCTTTGCAATTTCAAGGACAACTGTACTTAATTCTTACTTCATTAATGAGGGCTGTGTAAGAATAAAGATAAAAACATCAGAGCAAAGGAAAAATTATGGTCTCTCAGAGCGAAGCAGAGCCCAGAAATGCATGTTATAAATCCCGCATAGCTATTTGAAAATGAACTACTAACTTAGGGCTCTAAGTGTCCTAGCCGTCAAAGCGAAGAGGGAAACCTTTTCTTTTTAGGATTTTCATTGTTCGTAAAAGGAAACCAGCCAAGTGTTTTAGACAGTGACTCTGAAACACAAACACATACACGCAATGCATGTGAGCACGAAAGAAAAATTGAGGAAACCGTATTACATACAATGAAAATAGTCTCCGTAATGTTATGCAGCTTTGCGTGTATTTGGCATTCAGTGCTTATCCATATATACTTACATGGTTCTTAGTGTTTTCCCTCACCATTGCTCTGTCATTGTACTCTTTCTTTGGATATGGTTTTCCTTTTTCTGAAATGATCTGTTGTTATTTCAGCAATAGTTTCTGAATGGTGAAAATTCAATTTTTGTTCATCCAAAAATGTCTTTTTTATTCTGCTTTTTTGAATGATAGTTTAGCTGGGTATAGAATTGTAGGTTGATATGTCTTTCAGCAATTTGAAGATATTTAATGATCTTTTGGCTATTTTTGTTGTTGAAAAATTAGCTGTCAGTCCACTTGTTCTTCTTAGGTAATCTCACTTTCCTGTCTTGGTGCTTTTAAGATCTTTTTCCATGTTTGACGTTCAGATAGTTTGTTGCAGTATGTCTTGATGTGGACATGTATTTACTTATCCTACTTGGGACTCAGCATGCTTTTTTAATCTAAGGACTCTTATGTCTCTGAATTCTGGAATATTCTCATTCATTATCTGTTTGAATATCACATTTTGTGCTTTTTCTCCATTCTTTATTTCAGGAACCCATGCTAGATCTACGTCATACCATCTCATTCTTTTATCCTTGCCGCTTCTTTATCACTTTCTCTTTTCGTGGGGCATTTTTATTATTTAGATCTATCCTCTGGTTTACGATTTCTATCTTTAAGTATATCTAATCTCTTAATTATAGAAATTTCTTTTTATTCTTTTTAAAAACTTCCCATTTCTCTTTTTCTAGTGTTCTTTTCATTATGGTTTCTTTCATTAATTTTTTGTTCCATATGTCATTTGTAATTTTAAATTCTCATTGTAAACTCATCTTCAGCAGGAGGGCTCCCTCCCTCCCTCCTTCCCACCGTCTCTTCCTCCCTCCCTCCTCTCTTCCTTCTTTGTGTGTCTCCTGTGTCCAGGATTGTGGACATACCTCTGAGGAGCCATTTTTCTTTGTTTTCCTGGGGCTCCACGGTTTCCCAGGCTCTGGGCTAGTTTGACCTGAGATTCCAGAACTACCCAAAGGGTGTGAATCTGAGGCCACGAGCCCACATCTTCTGCCCACCCGGATGTGCAGGTCCCCCAGGTCCCCGGCACCTGTGCCCAGTTCTGATGACTCTTGGTCCCCAGGAACAGGCAGCTGGGCCTGGGTGCACTTGTTCCAAGTGCCTTTTTTGTTTTTTTCCTTCCCAGTGACTGAGGTCTCCCTTTCTTTCACTTGAGCTCAAGTCTGTATGTAATGTTGGGGCAGGATTTTATTCTGCCTTATAATCATTTCTCTCTTCTTGGGGGATCCTTATTAATTCAGTCCAACAAGGTTTAGGAACCTAGAGTTTTGACTTACTTTGGATGTTGTTCAACTCCGTATTTTGTACAATACACGAACCGTGTTTTCTGAGGTGTAGAATTGGTTTTTGCTGCAGGTGTCTCTGTTAATTCAGAGGCTCAAAGCAAGGAACACAAATTCAGCCACTGTCTTTTCCAGCTCCTCTCGTAGTTGAGTTGCCCTTCTGCTTGTCTGTGGGTATTACTAATATACACGACATTAATCGTTAGCATTGGAAGGGTGCCCAGTTTAATTACAGATGGCCTTCATGCTAAGCAGTTGGACATATCTGTCTATATAGGTGTAGACACAAAAATACATTTTAGATAAAGAAAAGCAGCTTTTTTGTTTTGTTTCGGTATAACTTCCATAGATTTCCTTTGCCCTGCGATTCCACTGATTGTCGGCAAACTCACGTAGTGGCACAGGTTTATCATCTGAGTCTCATGGCGAATAATAGGGAGTGGACCTGTTCTAAGGACTGTGGCATCTTGTGAGAAGATGAAAACATGTCATGAATTTAATGCAGTCTCCAGTGTGGGATGGACACGTGCATCACGCTCCCACTGCTGGGCACACCGCCAGGTACACGGGAAGCTTCCTGGGACGCACAAGGCGGGGTGGCCGTGCCCGGGGCGCTCCGTCATGAAGCCAAGGGCAGGCGGAGCACTGGCTGGTGGGTTCTCCTAGAGAGCAGTCTGGGAAGGGGGCGGCAGGAGGACAAAAATTATTTTGTGTCTGCTTTTTTTTAAATTCAAGAATAACTCCTTTATATAACAGACGATAAGGGATTATAGTCTAAAATTTTGTGTATTTCTGTTCTTAGACCTATGAAAGTTTCAAAACTTGGAAAGGTTGTTTTGAAAAACCCATTTGAACGTAGGGGCTATTTGGACAAATCTCGCTGCTCTCTGGTTTGGTGCGGCGGCAGTGTCTGCCATTGGAGGACGAGCAAGGAGAGGAGGTGGCAGGCACAGACCGTCCGCCTGTTTGAGAAGGAACTTCTGGGGGACATTAGGCTCTCGGAGGCAGCAGCTTCCTTTCCGTTCTGCTCTTTTCCGTGTGCGTTTTGATTTTCCTCCTCGATTTTCTGCTAAAACCTGCGAGAGGCTCTTGGTGAACCTGCTGGTGGAAGTGAAAGTGGGAGGACTTGGCCCACAGCTGGGCGGTGTCCCGGGGCGCTGCAGTGTGCGGGCCCTCAGTTCTGCGGGGAGGAGGACATGGGCGCGCCCATTCGATAGATGTGGACGTGAGGCCTGGCGGCCACATCATTGGCGTGGCGTCGGGTGCTTGGGACTGGATCGTGGCTTTGGTGCCAGGTGGTCCAGTCCCACGCTCCCCAGTGCTACCTGCCATAGTCGTCATGTGGAAGCCACAGGTGAAAATTCTAGAAAGGGCAGAAATCCACATCCTGTCAGTGACATTAGCGTAGTTAACATCCAACAGCAAATTGCTTCTCCTGGCGGTAGGTCTATTTTTAGAAGATTAAAATAGAACACGATACAAAGAAATTTCTGTATTTTTAGAACTGAAGCTTGTCTTGTATAAAGGGAATAATGAATAGGTCTGCGGGAAGCTGTGATTCATGGCGTGTATTTGCATTGTGCACAACAAAAATTGTAATAGTGATGTCTGCAGATTGTATGGTGCCTTGTTTTTTTTTTTTTTTTGAGACAGGGTCTCACTCTGCTTCCCAGGCTTGAGTGCAGTGGTGTCACCATAGCTCACTGCAGCCTCGAATTCCTGGGCTCAAGCGATCCTCCTGCGTCAGCCTCCCGAGTAGCTGGGACTACAGGTGTGTCCTACGACACCCGGCTAAGTTTTCTGTTTTTAGTAGAGACGGGGTCCTGCTATTGCGCAGGCTGGTTATGAATGCTATCTTTTCAGAGGATCCGGAAAAGCTAGTTTTGTTGGAGGGGTGGGTGTGCTGTGGTATTCTTGAATTAAATAACGACGTGATTACCTTTGAGTGAGGACCAGCCTTATGCAGCGGGGAGCAGGTGGCGAGCGAGGCGGCGGAGGGGAGGGCGTGGGGCAGGAGCGGGCTGCGGGCCCTGTGCGGCTGTAGCTGTGGGCAGCGCCTGGAGAGTGGAGGTCTTCACCCAGAGCACCGACTGTGCTAACCGCTGTGACACTGGATGGTGTGATTGCTGTGTCCCCTCCCTCTTTTTAAAATAAAATTTTTAAAAAAAGTTTTAGAAAATAGATATAATTAAAATCAATCAGTGTGCTGAATATTACTAGATAGTACAAAAATTAAGGAAAATAAAACTTCTTGAAATCTTTTAAAGCTGATGACACAGAAACCACTCGTGCTGGAAGGCCCTCTTTCCCCCTCTCACGTCAGCCCCGAAAGCAGCTGACGGTGCCCACGGGCCCGGGTGCCGGCCGGGAGTCTCTCTCCAGATGTGCCGGCTGCGTCTGTGGCCCGCGGTGCACGGCGGGGGTGTGGACGAACGAGGGACAGGAGCCCTTTATCTGTGGTGGCGCAGACGACCACTGCAGGCAAAAGGAAACCCGTGTTGGAGTCTGTGTCCGGGCAGCTCTTCTGGGGCAGTTCCCGAGACCGTCCTCTGTTCTCGTCCTGTGCTGCAGCCTTGGGCGGCAGGGTCCTGCTGGAACACGACAGTCTAGAGCCAGGCCACCGAAGCCATCCTTCCCGCAGGTCTCGGGCAGGTGGGGGAGCGTGGCAGCCCCCAGGGAGGAGATGTCCTAAAAAGCACTAGGGGAGTAAGTCTGTCCACGCAAGTGGCTTGCTGGCCATGGCAAAGCACACTTGGAGCGGACGATGGCAGTGTCGGGCCACAGGGCCACCTGTCCTGTCCCTGGTGGCGGCTGCTCTGGGTCAGCCCAGCCACGCACTCTCCCCTCCTCACTGGTGCTGCCCACAGACTGGTCACTTAGGGAGCGCTGGTTCGGGTGAGAAGGGGAAGGATCCTCTTTCTGTAGTGAACAAACAGCGCCCTGGAGCCGGGTCTGGCTGCGAAAGGAGGAGCCGAGCCCTCGGGCCGGCCCTGCTCCGGTGCCCTCCAGCCACACGGTTCTCCTCCCGCTGCACGGTCTCCAGGTGCCACTGGGGTTATTGCTATGAATTGGTGACTCGTTTCTCATGAGGTGGTTAATGTTAGTACCTATTTTCTGGCTTCCTGTCACTTAACCACAAACACCTTTCAGCTAATTTGCAGTGTTAGCGGAGTGGAAAGGTATTTTGGTTCATCCATAAAGTGGTTTGCGTGGCCAACTCTCCTTTCAGGATGGGCGCCTTGGCGTGGAGAGCCACACATCTGCCCACAGCCCTGGTGCGGCTCGGCAGAGGTGACTTGGGGGGCGCAGACAGCGTCTCACTGGCCACGTATGTGGTGCTTCATTCCCTGTCCACGTTCCCTCCTCACGCCAGCCCGCGTTTCCACTCCACGTGGAGGAGGCTGAGCCAGAGAGTTTCAGTCCCACGATGATGACAGCTGGAGCCCGGCCCCGTGTCCCCTAGGGCAAGGCCTCTTCCTGGGCAGCGGCTGCCCGCGTCAGGCGAAGGGCTGGATTCGGGTGGGCCCCGCACTCGTTAGACTCCCTGGCAGTTGGAGGGGCTCGCAGAGAAAAGGCGCCTGCGGGAGCGCGGGAGTGGCGGTGCCGCTTGCAGGGCGCCCTGTGGCTTCCCGGGCGCGGTGGAGGAGAGGCCTGCTCTGTCACGGGTAGACCTCAGCGCTGGTTTTCAGTCTTTGCTGATAACTGCGTCACCTTTCTTTGTTACTGATGCAGTCGAAGGGCGCCTGTCCTGGAAACGATTCTGAATCGGCCGTGGAGGTTCCAGTTTGTGTTCCGTCGCCGCGTCCCTGTTCAGCTCCGCGGAACGCCAGCCCCTGTGCAGCTCTGGGACGTCTGCACGGTTCCCAGCACGGCTGTCCTCCTGTCTGTGCCCCGGCACTCCACAGAGCAGCTCTGTGATGGCTCGCCGACTGTGTCCCCTCCTCAGGGCAGGTGGACGTTTGCTCAGGAGCAGAGATGGATGCTGTTCTCGAGGCCACGAGGACATTTCCCCAGATTTACTAAATCATTTATGAACGGTTGAGCTGGTCTGCGCGGCTCGGTGGGGACAGCTGAGGGCTGTCTGTCCCTGGCGTCTTACTTAGGGAGGAAGGAAAACGGCCAGGTCAGCGCTGGGAGAGGTCCTGGGGAGCCGCCCCAGGAAACACTCCTCCCCAGCAGTGGACAGGCCAGGCCTTGCCCGAGCTTCCAGGCTGGGGAAGCTGCTCTCTTTCCCTCATCCCCGTGTCCTCCTGTCACCCATCCGTCGCTCGCCCAGCACCTGGCTCTGTGCCAGGATGCGTGGGGACAGGCCCTGCCTTCTCATTGCCAAGGCTTCCGGTGTGCCGGTCATTTATCAAATCGGTGTGAGCAAGGCGGTGTTTTTCTACTTTTAAATTTGCCCAGGGAAAATTCCTGAGTAACTTGATTTCTGACTTTCTGCTGGTGTCTGGAGCATCCCCAGCAGTTTGCACCCTTGTCCTGGTTGACCTGACCAAGCCACAGGTGTTGGAAAGGGCCCAGCCGGCATCACCCCGGGGCCTGCCATGTTCAGTCCAGCCTGGCCACTGCTGGGCTCCTGTGCCCTGCCCCTTCCAGGTGCCTGGGACCTGCCCCTGGAGCTGCGTGCTAACCAGGTGCGTGTGCTTGCTTGAACAGGCAGGGGCTGTCGATAAACTGATGACGGGTAGGAATATCAATGGTAGAGGAACTTACACAGGTTACCTAGCAGGTGCTACACTAAGACAAATTATATCGAATGGAAGGTGAAGGCCTGTCTTTATTCTTGGCATGTCTTAATATTATTACGAAAAGTTTCAAACACAGAAAAAGCAAGAGACTGGTTCATAGAGTGACCCCGTGCCATTTCCCCCTTCAGAGGCCTGAGCTGTCCCACCTGCCCGCTTCACCCCCCTCCCACCTTTACTGTTTCGGAGGATTTAAAACAAATCCCAGATGCCATAGTATTTTCCCGTGAATACTTCAGTGTGTATTTCCAATAGACACGATCCCAGTATCACACTCAGCAAAATGAATGGCGATTCCCAAATATCATCTTACACCCAGGCTGTGTTCAATTTGTACTATTAATAGTTGTCTTTAAAAATGCTTTTTTATGGTCATTTATGCAAATCAGGACCCAGACCCTGGGACTGGCTACCTGTCTGGAGTCACCTCCCTCCTGGCCATGAAGGAGCCGGGCCCTTTGTCCTGGGGTTTTCTCTTTCCAGACTCTGACCGATCATAGCCTTCCAGTGACCTGTACCACGACCCGCCGAACCGCACCTCCTGGGAGCTGGGAGCAGGGGGCTAGCTGTGCTTCTTAGGGGAAGGACAGGAATATTTCATAGATTATCCTTAGCATTTTTTTTTTTTAGTGGAACTTGACAAGATAATTTAAAGATTTATGTGGCAAAGCAAAGGTCCAATTTTGCCCAGGATGATTCTGAAGAAGACAGTAGGGCTTTTTACCTTTACAGGCAGTAAGAATTATTATAAAATTATAAAGCTGTGGTGTTTAAGGCAGTGTAATTACTGGCGCAGGTGTACACAAGTTGGGCTTGTACGACAACAGAACTAACAGTGCTGATCGTGACCAAAGACAAGACTTCCCAGTAACAGTCAGGGACATTTGGCTGTTCTCATGGGGAAAACAAAACAAAACCAAAAAACCCCTACCTCATGCCATGTACAGAAATCAGTACCAGGTGGATGAGAGGCTTACACATGAAACGGAAAACCACAAAACTTCTAGATGACAATATGCTGTTGAAATATCTGTGCAACCTCCAGGTAGAGGAGAATTTCTTGAATCTGACAAAAAAATCATAAGCTTTAAAGGAAAAGATTGATAAATAAGACCTTTGAGGTGGTATCTGCAGCATGTAATTGTCAGAGGACTAATGGTAAGAATTTCTTAAGAATTTCTCTGAATCAGTAAGAAAAAGTCAACTCAGTTGAGGAAAAAAGTCGACAAAAGGCTCGAATCCAGAATAGCCAGTAAGGTGTGAAAACGCGGTCACTGCCGTCAGTCACCTGGGAGGGCAGATTCGACCTCAGGGAGACACCCTTTCACCGCGACCTCGACCTCCGGGCCGGGTGGCCATGGGCGCGGGAGGCTGTTCCCAAGCGTGGGGGTGCACGGCTCCTCCTCCCTCCCCTCCCAGGCAGCCACGGCAGGGGTTTCATGCACTGTCTTCAGTGGCCTCGGAAACTTAATTCCTTGCGTGGCAGTGAAATGCCTCTTCACGCAGATCAGAGAAGGGGTGGAGCCTCTTCGTGCAGTGGCTGAAGTGTTAGTTTTGTCTCGTTGTCCTGCTGTGTGAGAGCCGTCATAGACATTGCTCGGGTATCTATGTCACACGAGTACCCAGCTGGTCAACGGTGCCATCGTCCAGACCCTTGTGTTCTTTGTGGGCCCTGGTGGGGTTGGGGGCTTCGTCATCCCTGGGGGTGGCGTGGCCATGGGAGGGCTTCGCGGTGTGGCTTAGCGTCTCTGGCGCCAGCCTGGGCCGCGTCTCCATTCCCTGCCCAACCTTGCAGCCCGGCTCTGTAGACGGCCCTGTAGACTCTTTTCATGTTCTCTAGAAGTTTCGGAAACTGGCCCCTGAAAAGTGAAGGAGGGCGTGAGCTATACGTATCATTGATCTTTCCTTCCTCAGCACTACCTGCCCCCTGCCCGCTTCTTTCTGGTTTTTAACCCGCTGTGGTTCTTCATCTTCCCCGCTGACCCCATTCCTAGTCCTGATTAGAGCAGATTCGCAGGAGTCTGGAATTTGGCTTCCGTGATTTGAAGCCCTAGGTGGAAGGTAACGGTCTTGGTGAGTCAGTAACCAATTGCCCAAGGTCCAGTTTCAGAATTGGAGCTGGTCTCGTTGGGACAGAACCGGGTTCTGGGTGGCACTTACCGCATGGTCTTGGGCAAACTGCACGGCACTTCAGGGCCGCTTCCCCAAGTTGCAGGGGGGACTAGGCCAGGTGGGTTGCAAGTTAAGTTCCTTTGGCTCCAGAAGGCCAGGATTCTGGCTAGAAGCACCTGGCCTGGTCTCATCAAAGTAGATTCTGAAAAGCCAGCCCGCTCTGTCTCGAGCAAGCCCTGCTCCTCCAGCGGGGGACCCTCAATCTCCGCAGATCCTGTTGCACCAGACGCTGTAGTGTCGAAAGGGACCTCCGACCATTTCCTAGCAAGCGTGACGCAGTCAGCGGCAGCTGACCTTTGAGCGCATCGGCCAGTCCCATGGAGACGAGGGTGCAGAGGTGCCTGCGCTCCCCGCTTCCCTCTGTGTGTCTGTCCCGTCCCCCAGCTCCCTGAGCTGCTCAAGATGCCATGTGAGGACACACAGTACCGTTGTCCCGTCCAGCGGGGTTTCCAAAAATAGATGCCTAAGTGAGACCGATAGCAGGAAACTCGCTTGCAGACTGCGTCTGATGAAGTGGCGCTTTGGTCCCCAACATCGCCTTGCTTGTAAACATTAGGCTCTTACCACTGCTTTCTCCGCATTCTTAGGAGTTTCAACATAGAGGCAGATAAATATGGAAATTGCACTTTTCCTAAATGGTTTCATTTTAACTCACTCTGGACTGTGATATCTGAAAGAGTGCAGCATTAGGAAGCTGTCCTGGGCACCTATGGGGCACCGCCGCGCAGTCCACCTGCTGGGTCCCTGCCACTTCCCCGCTGCCCCCGGTGAAGGGCTATTGGCCGGACGAGGTCAGGTCGGTTCTGAAGCCGCCTGTCCCAGCCCTGGTGATGTCTGCTCTTTAAAACGCAGCCTCCCTGCATTTCCTGCTCTGGTCTCGGGGTTTGTCAGGCTTCACATCTGAGGTGTTTTATGGGAACTGGGAAGTGAACTGGGTTTGTAAGGTGCTCAGTTGGATTCATCTCCGGCTCTGGTCCCCGTGACGCGGTGGGTGCGGCACTTTCTGTGCACTGCACGTCATGGGCTCACAGGGCCCCACTTGCAGTTTTCATGGGGAGTTAGGTCTTTTCTTCATAACTAGATTTTAAGCCTCCAGAGGCCCCGAGGTGGGCCCCGTCCCGCTCTGGCTTCCTTGAAGTCCAGGCCTGGGCCTTTGCCCTGACGCCAGCTCACGGAGGACGCCGGGGCTGGCACTGTGAGGCGTGGATATGGCCTGAGCACCAGTCCCGTCCCCCGTCCCGCCTCCTCTCCCTGCGCCCTTGTTTCCCACCATAAATGCCCCCGGTCACTTCCGCACCGTGCCGCTCTGGGGTGCCCGCCGGGGGCTGTCGTTGGTGTGGGGCCCCCTGCGCAGCCTGCTGCCCTGTCCCCGCTTTCACAAGTAGCGTGAGCGTCCGCGTTTCCAGCAGCTGGGCGAGGGTTGGTCAAGGACCCAGCACTGAGCACAGCACCGGCCGTGGTTTGCCCTAAAGAGGCTGCCGCGCCGTTCCCAGCCGAGTGGGGCCAGTGCCACTTCTGCGCTGCACGTCACCACCGTCCAGCCTCGCGACCAATGCTCCTGGCATCCGGCCCAGGCACGTGTGCATCTAGGGAGCTCCTGCTGTTTGCAGATAGTTCCATACTTGCTCCTTTCCTTGCAAGGCAGAGTGCTTAGTAACAAAACACTGTCAGAACAGTTTTCACTTCTGTCATTTGTCGTTCCGCAAAGATAAGGAAATGGCAGGTTTTGGGGTTGAACTTGCACGGTGAGAACAAGCAGTTTTCCTGTGTGGTAAATGAAGAAATGCATCTTGTCTTTGTCGTGGTTCCTGGTACAGAGCTCTTAAAATCCCGGAATTTCCTGAGTGTTGGGAGTGTCTTCCATTATTCGCGAGGAGGCCCTGTTCATTCACACCTGCGTTTACACTAATGGGGTGACTGGTGGGGCCCCCAGACAGCCTCATGTGGGGCTGGTCACCAGAGAGACCTGGAGACTGGAGCGCGTGGGGGCTGAGATCAGGTTATAACAACTCTGGAACTTCCGAGCTGGTGACTACGTGCACGTATGGGGGTTAGGGGGACACCCCGTGGTGCTGGGCAGAAGGTCCTGCACTGGGACCTGCGACCTGGCCTCCGTACCTGCATCTGGCTGTTCATGGATGCCTTCTGCTAAATGTAAATGTGAATAAGGTGCTTTTCTGAGACCTGTGAGCTGTTCTAGCCAATTACAGAGCCTGAGTGGGAACCCCTGATTTATAGCCGGCGAGTCAGAAGTGGGGGAGGCCCAGGACTCGTGTCTGAATGGGGGCACCTTGTGGGACTGAGCCTTGAGCCGGGGTCTGCGCAGTTGGTGTCTGAGTGGAACTGGATTGTGGGGCGCCCAGCTGGTGTGGGAAGCCACCTCGCATGTCGCTGACGGGGGTGGGACGTGTCACGCTCAGGGTCAGGTTCACATACGGATCCACCTGCTCTTGTCCAACAGTCCTATCTGTTCGTGCGCGATTAACACCTCCCGAGGGACAGCTGGGAGCAGCCCAGCCCGGCGCCCAGACGTTTTGTGGATGGACCTGGACTCACCTGAGATACACAGGGATTTAAAATGGATTTGAGTACACTGGTGCCATGTGCCACTCTGAACTGATGAGATTGAGACTCGACATGTCTGCCTGCTTTAGCGTAGTGTGCGTGATGTGTTGTCATGCACTGTTCACGCGTGTGGCCCTGGAGTGCCGAGACCGTCAGGGCTGGGGCACACCTCAGCAGCTCAACCCAAACCCAAGAGAAAGTCTTCACGTGAGCTGAGAGCTGGGCCACTACTGCCTCTAGCCCCCGGGGTTATGTGGTTTCCATACTGTCCAGTTCAGGACGGGTGTTGGGCAGCAGCGGAGGAGGCGGCTGCGGGGAACGGCGCGGCTGGTGGCTCAGGCGGCTGCCGAGCCCTGGTCCGGGGGTCCGCCCAGCACCCCGCTCCTGACCCCTCCCACTGGAAAGCTACAGCTGCACTGGGGTTTTCAAAAGCACCTTTTGGTGTTTCTGAAAGTATAGTGGGATTTCTAAAATACGTATATCCTGTTTTTGAATTTTTCATTTTTTTCTACAAAATAAATAAATGTACTTAAAAGTACTTTTTACCACTATCTCGAGGTCTGTTTCTGAGCAGCAGTGAAGGTTCTCAGGAGACACAACTTCATGTTCACAAGCGTCAGGCCATCTCGCAGTGACCTGTTCCCCCAGAAGGCCCTGGAACGCGTGCATAGTTGGGGTGATGGCCTGGGCCTGGTGGTTGCTTCTGGGGCGTAGCTGTGGCCTGCCATCCTCCTCCTGACCCAGGGAGCTCGGGCCAGCTCACCCTCAGATGTGCCTAGTGTCTTCTAACGATTGCGACACTTGGAGTTGCTGGGGGAGAAGAGCACAGACGTCCCGTGTGGGGCTCCGAGTCGACCAAGAGCAGCTCGCTGAGCTCCAGGGCTCACGGGGCTTCTGCCGTTCCCGTCCCCTCCCCAGGCTGGGCTGCACCTCTCCAGAGCACACTCTCGGATCTCCTGGATTTCGATCCTTGGATTTTGAGCATCTCCAAGGTCATGCAGGGGTTGCCTCTTCTAGGTATTATCCATTTTGGGTAAAAAGTGAGGTTTCCCTACAGTCGGTTGACCTGGTGTTGATTGTTTCTGTCATGCTTTGAAATTGCCCGGTGAAACCGGTGCCTCCTCCCTTAAGTTGGGAAGGAAAGTGACCTCGGCGGGCAAGTCTGTAACGATATGCACGTTATCGCGGGGCATTTACACCACTTGTCAGAAGCTAATTTTAAAAGAAAAGTGTGATTCCTGGAAATGTTGCCAGAGCTTTCTCTCCTCTCTATCCGGGAGAACATAGGAAATCTCAGGCAGTCTAAATCCAGCCTGTGCCAGATTTAGGTGGTGGGTGGGTCCCAGCCTTGTCTTTGCAGTGAGTCTGCAGAGATGGAAACAGTTCCTGAGCACGATCTAGAAGTGGATTTAAAAGAAAGGATTCCATGACCCATAAACACGCGGCGAAGCATTTTCCTCGGAGCGCGTGCGTGGGTCTGCGCTGCCCCGCAGGCAGCCTGCAGCTGCGCTGGACGCTCCCCGGGCTGGTCTCTCTCAGCGTCCAGCCCATTTGGCAGCATCTGGGAAGAGGAAGCGCAGCTCTTCTGTTTTTATTATCTTAATGCTTGTGGTCTGCAGAAAAGCCAATTTCTGATAAACACAAGTAGGTATAACGTGGTTGCTAAACAGAAGTACACCGAAATCGCTAAGCCACTTGCCCTTAGGCCAGAAATTGGTGTTTGCTATGTCTCAGTTGGGGACCGTTTTGATTATTTTCAAAAGATCTTTTATTTTCTCTGGCAAATAGGATAACCCATGATGGGATTAGACTGTCCTCCTGTAACACTGGGAAGAAAGCGCGTGCGTTTCCATTGTTGGGGAAGACTTGCCCCTCACAGACTCTCGGTGCAAAGCATTTGGCTGAAATGCAGTTTCTGAAGCTGGTGCCTTCTCTGTTCTCCAGATGGACTTTCTGGCCGAGACCAGCCCGTGGAGCTGCTGAATCCTGCACGCGTGAACCACATGCCCAGCACGGGTAAGTGAGCCCCCGCCCTGACCTCCCGGGGCCGGGCCCAGCGAAGGGGTGCTTTGAGGTTCTGCTTTACCCGGGGAGCATGAAGAGAAGGGGGAGGTATCAGCTTCCTGGAATTTGGAGCTCTTTCCCTGGGGCGAAAGAGGCTCTCCTTTGGGGAAACAAGATGGGCTTAGTGCTCCTTCCGTGGGAAGAAATGCCCAGGCTCTTTCTCGCAGGCTCCCAAGGTGCGCTCTTCCCTGAGGTGCAGCTGTCGTGTTAGGTGTAGCCCAGGCGCTGATCCCTGTGACAGTCTGTGGGCAAGAGTTCTGAGCTTGAGCTGGGACTCTGCTGGGGCCGGGCTGGGGCCAAGAGTCCCGCACTGTGGGTGGCCAGGCTGCTGGCCAGCCACACGACCATCCAGATTGTGCCTTGTCCTTGGCCTCTGGTTGTCATGGGTAAAATGAGTCAATGGGAGTGTCTTCTAAGCACCTTTCGGTTCTTTAATGAAAAAGCATCAACCATGATTATAAATCCCTCATTCCATAGGTAATGTTTCTGAACATTATAGTTGAAGTAGTGTTTTCCAAGTCTATGGGCCGTTTCTGTAAAACACGTCTTTCCGTGTAGACTCAGCCAGGTTTTAAACTCCTAGCCTAGGAACTGTCTTCCCGCCACTGGGCTGTATGAGGATGAAGCTAAACCCTGCTGAAGCCCTGGGGCTCAGCGAACTGTCGCCCATCCTGCCGGGCAGCACCGCTGGGCCATGCTGCCGCCGTGGCTGCATCCTGAGGGCCTGGGCCTGCGGTCTGTGCTGTACTGCCCCCTCCTCGACAGCCGCCCCCGCTGTGGCCCGCGCTGGCCGTGCCCGCCGTGGGACCCCATTAGGCCTGACCGTTGCCCTGGAAAAGAAGTCAAAGCGAGAGCGTGGAGCCAGGCCGAACATTTCCAAGAAGAGATTTCTTTCTTCACCTCACGACTCTCCAGGGTCTGCCAAGGATCGTTTTCTGGCATTTCCCCAAACGTGCGGCTCCAGCGCTGTCTCCGTAGCACTCCTAGAAGGCGCCCACGTCCCTGGGCGTGGCGCTCTCGCCTCACGCAGGGCGCTCGGGTGGCTCCTTTCTGTCTTCTGTTTTCCACACCTCTGTTGTCCCTTCCTACTGATGGAGAAATTTACCGCTTGCCCTTGACAGTTGAGCCTGGGGAGGGGAACTTTAAATACTACGTGAAGATGCTCAGTTTTTAGGTTTTGGCTCATGTAAAGTAGACAGTTTTGATTTTTGCTTTCTCTTGAGTCCCTTTGCCAGTGTCCTTTTGTTGCCACCCCGGATCCCGTGTAGCCTGGGCATCGCGAGGCGGCTCCCTGTGCTTGTCTAGGTGTGGAGCGGCGGCACGAGGATCTTTCAGACAGCTCGGTGGGCCGTGAAAAGGGGGTAAAAAGCATAGTTTCCAGGTGAACCAGAAAAGGTGGGCTTCAGATGAAGTGCACCCTGCCTGTTGAGACCTGACAGGGGACCCCGGCTTGGCGTGGGGACAGACCAAGGACTTGAGTGTGGACAGAGCGGACCTGGGGCCTGCCTCTCCTGCGCATTGACTGTGACATAGGCAGGTCGCTGAATAGCCCCGTGTAGCTTTCTCATTTCTTAGGCAGCGATCATCACGCCTCTCTGCAGAGGTCAAAGGCATGTCAGCTTTTTAGTGGTTCCCGTTGGCCGTGACTGAAGAACACGCGTGATGTGCCTTTACGATGCCAGGCTGAGTCCCGGACGTTTCCTGTGGTCCACCACCCTCATTCCCTTCCTTTGGGATGAACCACCCGACTCGAGGGGTGGCACATGGGAAGGAGCGCCCCTGGAAATTGACACTAGTCGTTAAGCTTCCTGCAGCCAGGTTCCCAGCGGTCAGAGTCGAAGGCCGGTGCTGAGTTCCTAGTGTTTATTGTGTGTTTTCCCATCGTTGGCGGTCAGAGTGTTTGTGGGGTGATTTTAAGCCAGTGTAGACACAGAGGGCACGAGCAGGGCAGAGCAAGGGTGCGTGTGTGTGCAGCGGGACGCATGTGACACCCTCATGAAGCCTGCACAGTGGCCTGTCCCTCAGAAGCCTCTAGAGTGAAGGACATTTTTTTCAAATTCCATTTTGGTTATTTCAACTCATTATAAAATAGTACAAAGAAATATTAATCTCAGGTTAGTTGATAATTCGAAAATTGACATGAAAATGTCTATTAAGCCACACTTCCACAATACGGAAGTAGAAACATTTTTAGGTGTATTTTTATGCCAACCCCAATTTGCTGTTGTATATTTCCTAATGACTGAATTTAATCTTAAGTATTCTTTTGACACTTGAAGGTATTAAAACAAACTTCAAACACACACACACACACACACACACACACACACACACACGTGTTAAATTGTTAGGAAATCCTTTGACATTCGCCGTGGGACCTTGTCCCTCTGAACACGTAGCTTTTCTGGGCGTGGAGGGACGCCCGGGCAGGCCCCGCTGTCGACCTGGTCTGAGTTCTCCACACTCCCTGTTGTCAGTGGTGACATGGTGAACACAATTTTTTGTCTGCTTATGGTTCTTTTTAAATATATCTAGTCCTAATAAATTCTCACTTCAAATAAACAGGCATTATTCATGCCTTTATTTGTGTGCCATCTTGAATCGAGACTTCAGATAGCTCAGGCGAACACACCACGTCTGTTGGAAAAATCTGTACAGGTTGAGTATCCCTCATCTGACATCCTTGGGACCAGAAGTGTTTTGGATTTCAGATCTTTTTCGGATTTTGGAATATTTGCATTTTACTTACTGGTTGAGCATGCTAAATCTGAAAATCCAAAATCCGAAATGCTTCAATGAACATTTCCTTTGAGCACCATACTCAAAAAATTTGAGATTTTGGAGCATTTTGGATTTTGGATTTTTGAATTTGGGATGCTCAGCCTATACCAGAGGAGGAAAAAGCCAAAATTCTACTTGTTTGGATGTTTGTAACTTTTTATGTGTAAAGAAGACATGCCTTTTTTTCTATGTTTCTCTTCGTATTCCTTGTTTTAAGCATTCTAATTGTAAATAGCTCTGTCATAAACGGCAGAACACACATAACTATTGGCCTGCCGCTAAGATAGACTACTTTAATATTATTCTATATTAGCACCATTTCTTCGTTTTCTGAACGCGTGGAATCTTACAGTTTCAGACAAGGCTGTAGCCTCTGCTCCTTGCCAGAGGTGGTTCTCCTCGGGGAGCGGAAGGGCCGCTCTAGGACGGGAACTTGACCCAAAGGCAGGGCCTGGGCGTGGACGTGGCAGGGGGCGGGTGGGGGGGCCGGGTCTCCTCTTCCCTACCCGTGTTTTCCCGTGGGGTTAAGAAGCAGGGTCATCATCTCACAGTCAGGTGGGGAGGAGAT